>VZRL01003878.1:384587-426569 GCA_013397895.1 Origma solitaria | reverse complement strand
TTTTTTGTTTGGTTTTGGTTCCCCCCCCCCCCCCCCCAATATCACTAACAACCTAGGTAATCAAGTACAGAGCTAGGAATCTGAGGGGTATGACTGTTGTGCTTTTTCTTGCTTAGGATACATCAGCATTACAATTTCAAGTAAATATATCATCAGTCATACAGAGATTTCAATTGGTTGCATGAATTTGTGGACTGTAATGCATAGGAAAGTATGGGCAAATAATTACAACAGTCAGACTTCCAAATATTTTAAAAAAGAGGAAGCATGAAATGAAATGTCAAAATGAGAACATAAAATTACAGTGTAATCCTAACGCAAAACAAAGTATTTTTCAGAGCAGTCTTTTGATTTGTAGCAAAAGAGTAACAAAAAAATAGACCTAATTTCATGTGCATGTAATCACAAGTTTCTGATTATTTTTCTAGAGTTATTACTGCAACTTGCTCTGAATCTCCTACATATATTGGAACCAGCAGCTTGTAATGAATTGAATTTTCATTTTTCAGAGATCCCAAGAAGGAAAGAAACAGAATTCCTGCTGCTCAAAGCTTGCAGGCAAGTGACATCAACTCTCCTGTGTCACTTCAGTACAGATGGATTCACAACTCAGTAAGCCACAGGCTCTTCATTACCAAGTTCTGCTACTTTAGGGTGGGGCTACACCAGCAAAGTCAGAACATTCCCATTCGACCCTGTCTCATCTCAGCACTTTTCATCCCAACAGACCTTGGGAGATGTCATTTTTGTCAATTTTGTCATTTTTCTGAGAAAACGTAGCTAAAAACGACTGTTTGAGCCCTGTGAACTGTAATGACAAAGCTCTTGAATTGCAGGCTCCTGGAGGGGCTTCCCCAGCTCCAGTGGGTCATTTTCAAGAACTGTTTTCACCTCTCCAATGCAGAGTCTCATGCTCTGAGCTGAGGACTGGGTGTGAGCTTACACGGAATAGAGAGCCTGTGTGGGCAGGGCTCAGCAGACTATACACACACCTCCTATCAACATTATCCTGATTATTTACACACGCATTGTATATACATCATGATACACTGAAATCTTTTTTTTTTTTTTGCTTATTAAAAAGAGTAGTGGAATATTTATGGCTTTAGAGAAGGTCAGGCTTTATGAAAAAATCTGTTAGACATACAAGTATATTTAAATAGATATATCAAAAAAGTTTCTGATAACATTGAGGTTTAGGATATAAAAGCTATATGATGAGCCAAGACTGAAAGGAAAAGAAAGTACAGAAAACTGATCCTGTTTAAGAATGCAAAGGAAAGAGAAAGAAAACCTTACTAAAAATTTTTTTTTGCTGCAACCATTTTTTTTCCAGTTCATATGTAAAGAGCCTAATCTTTTCAACCTTAGACATAGATCTAATGAAACCATTCAGCTGTGATGTTCTAATTCATAGAGACCTAGACAGATTTGGTAGATGCAGTGCTCCAGCTTAACAGATAATTGGTAGCAAGGATGTTCTCTACTTTCTTTCTCTGATAGTGTTAAACATGTATTGACAGGATGCCTCTGTGTGCTGCTCTATGTTTGGCACTTAGGAGAAGTTCAATTAACCAACCTTTCATCTGTCTCTCCACATAAAATACAGCTTTACTTTCCTGTGCTAATTGCTAAGCCCAGAGTGCTTAGTGCCTGCACAATTCTAAAGCCTGGCTGTTTGCTGGGGAGCATTAAGCATGTTCACTCTGCAAAGAGCTGGCACAGATAACCTGAATAACTTTTCACACCAGCTCCTTGTCCTCTCCCTGTGGAAGTTTTTGTCCACGCTGGCTGGAACAAGGAGCGTGCCTAATTTACAGGACTCCCTGCACATCTGCACTCAGTGAAGTTAACACATCGTACTTAATACTGAAAGCATGTGGGTACTGTATTTCCTAGTGTGAATTAGATATCGAAACATTCGTGTTTTATGTAAGGATAAAAGCCAAATCATACTTGTAAGCCAATTAAAATGTTGTCTCAATGCTCAGAGGTTAACACGGTTGAGAGCGTGGATACTTCTAGTAGAAATAATGAGTGGATGGCAGACAATGAATTAATAAATTATCTTAATCTGTGTTTGTTTACAAATATACGATCCCTGCAGATGGTTTTGAACAGAAAGAGGTTTTAGTGATATAATTTAAGCATACACAAAAGTGATTATCAGCCAACACTTCAATCAGCAGTTTCTTCTTGGACAATTCCCTGCATGTCTTTGTTCCTGCAGAGAACAGATTATTCTCTGAACAGCTCCATTTATATTGCTCTCTGTATGCTTTTACTCAGAGTTCCAAAGTATAGCCACTAACTAATTCTTCAATCACATTCAAGATAAGTTTTAAATTTTCTCCTATGCCATGTTTTGCCTGACAAAGAAGGAGAAACAGAGATTTCTAGTGTCAAATTTAGTTTAACTGACATGGTAGGCAGCTAAATTCTCATTAAAGTACCAGCATCTGAAAACAACTGATGAAATACATTGTTTTATTTCCATGTAAAAAATAAATTCAATAAACATTCCTAGCAATGTAGCTCTGGACAAAGAGCAATCCTGAAAAACTGAGTGAAATTACTATCCGAAGTTCAGAAATCAGAGGATAAATATATGAAAACCAGTATTTTATTATGAATGTAACAAATAAAATGCTATTTTAATACCTAGATTAAGAGGTTGGTAACATTCCAGACTTCACTGACTTAAATTACAGAAGTCACTCAAGTTTTCAAGGCTGAGAGTTTTCTGACCCATGGTCAAGTTAGGAATGCAATTTCAGGAGCTGTACTGAATACAGGTTTTTAGATTGTTTGAAAAAGCCCCAGAGGGTTCCTTTCACTGCTCCTTTGGAGAGTGTGCAGCTAAAATAAGTCGGGCAACCTTAACCCAGGTGCACCAAAACGTACAAAGAGGAAGATTCTACTGAGCATGTTGCCACACACTAAAAGAAATTTTAGAAAGCACAAAGACACAGCCATCTACCATGCAAGATGCATAAAAAAGATGATTTATGACTAAAAAAGCATTTTAATTTCCTCCACCTTAAAAGAGAGAAGAAATCTTCCTAAAGTGGTCAAATCTTCCTAAAAATATAACTTTGGACTTCAAATTTCCAGCCTCGCAACAACAGAAATATTTTACAGTTATACCAAGTTCAGGACATCACTAAACTACACCCTTTAGGAAGATAAAGTTTAAAAAAAACCCAAAAACACCCACAAAACTCTTCTCCTGTGGGCATATACTCTGATGAAAACAAGTCAGGAAGTTAAAAGGAGAGAAAAATCAACTTCGTGTTTTGAAATCTAAGTTGGTAGATAATTATTGGAAAGTTCACACCAAAAAATGTTAGGAGAGGCCAAAATGCACAACAACCTTCAATGTACCTTACAAATCATTTTCAAGGGGAATAAAACTGTGGCAGTGAAATGCAGCTTTATAGTTGCATTTAGGTTATAAATATATTTTGCTTCCCTTCAGAAAACCTGCAGCAAGACTGAACCACTTTTGCTAGTTAGGATTATAGAAATTAAATAGAAGCAATGAAATAATTCAGACCTAACACATTTATCAGCTCTTTGGTGACAAAGAAAGGAATAACATGATCTAATCTTGACTGCAGACTGCCCTAGTCCAAAATACTCCCATTTCGCTAAAGTATGAGTTGCCTAAACCAATCTCCTCATTATGGCTTAACAGCTTCCATCCATTTAACAACACAAAATAATTTTAGCATATTTGTATTTTATCTGTCATGTAGAGTACTGTATGGCATGAACAGTGATTTAGCATGGAAAATCCTTCATGAAGCAAGAGACTTATTCTTCTTTGAAAAAGGAAATTTTTATCAGAATTTCCTCTTGTCATGGAAACAACTCCATGCATTTCCACAGAAAAAGTAGGACTGAGTTGCATTTTTTTTTCATTGACTCTAGCCACTAAAATGAGTCAATCTTTTTACAACTCAGTACCACTGAAGTATTAGCCCATGTTCCTGTTCCTTAATCATCAGATGGAAAGATACCACTTTCAACTTTTCCAGCATAATTGTACAGGTTAAGATTACTTTCGTTTAGATTTCATTTGCATTTAATGGAAGCTAAAAAAAAAAAAATAAAATTGCAGTGCAAGCTGAAATAAGTATTACATATCCAGCACATTTGCCTAAATTCCAGACACCTGAAGCTCAGGGAGTTAATTGGAGGGGAGCAACCCAAACTCTGGAGTCACAGATCCCCTGTCCCCAAACATTCATTGTCTTGGCAGTTTCTCTATCATCCTTACTTCTGCTGTTTGTTATTTAAGTAAGATATTTTCCCAATTAACATGTGGCATAAATCACAAAATCTGTCAGCAAAGATTGATAAACAGTGGACAAGGTGAAAAGAGTCAAAAGGCATACAAAATTATAAATTCCAGAGCTATGTCTCTTCTCAAAAAGACACTGCTTAGGTTGAAATGAAACAAATATTGTAACATTGGTGCTACGGGGAATTGAAAACCTTTTCAAGTGACACAGTTTGCTCAATGTGTAAAATCATTCTTATTTGTCAATTCTCTGGATAATGCAGGAACTAAAACATGACCGGTAATTTTTTTCCACTCAAACAAGAGGATCTACTCTATAATATTTGGTTCTGCTCAAAGGTTTACAGACAGTGTAGAAAAAAGTATAATTTTGGGGAGAAAAAAAAGAAAAATCCCAAATTACTACTATTTGTTTTCCAATTCCCATTTAGTCTCTGATATTTTGTGCTACTAACAGACCTGAGAATAAAATTGAAATTGGTATCAAATGAACTCTACCAAATGACAGTAGCTATCTATTAGCAGTATATTTTTAACTGCACTATTTCCCTTTAGCCTGTATTTCAGCAATAACATGCTGTATGTGTTTAATTATTTGTTTTGTTTTAAATCAAGGCTATATTAGTTTAATTGATTATCCGCACATGTATGCTCGGCAGACTAATTTGTTCTGAGCTCTTTTGGGGAGATGCATTTGAGGCTCTGTTTTGTGATTCGCGTGACTTGCAGAACTGCCTGGAATCAAAGCTTAGGAAAAATATATCAGAATAACTATACAAAGTAGGCTAATTACCCCAAAGCAGCAGTATGCAGTTTGGCCACCCTTGGAGCTGGAAGAATCCTTAATTTCCCAAGACTGTCAGCTCCCATTTCAATACTCCAAGTACATTCTCCACACAGGTAGAAAAACAACAGAGGGAAATACCAGTTAACCAAGTTCTGGTAATTAATTAGAAATCTACCAGTTGAATAATAAAACCCCACATTTCTAAGACCACTTATAACCATACATTTATTGAGAATAATTGAGTTATTGGAAAATGACTTTTTCCTCCTCAGCTTTATTAATGCACCTAAGCGTATTTCAATTTTAAAAGTCACTATCCAAAACCAGCATCAGAACAACTCAGCTGCAGAATTTAAATCCAGTGTAGAAATGTATTAGATGGATTATGATAGGGAAAACGTATCATTAGATTAATTAGGCAATTATCAGAATTCACAGCTGCTCTCTTTGACAACTGATTCGGTGGCTCTGAATTAATAAGGGATATTTTCTATACACTTTCTACAAATAGAAGTTTATAGAAACATTCGTTTCTTTGAAGTTTGTCAGGAAAGCTAATAAAAAAGGGGACTCTACACTCAAACTAAGCTGCTATTCAAGAAGTATGATCAAAAGGTAGTTCTTATATCCATGCTGCTCTAATATACTGCATTCAATAACGAATGGAGAATGCTTATGATATCTATTTACTTCAAGAGAACTTTTCTTTTTTTAAGCTTTATTGAAGACAGAATTGGGCCCAATTTGATTTTATAGCCAGTATGTTTTTCAAGATTTGAAAAGGTACAGTTTGCACAGTACCTTATTAACAGGATATCTAAAATAATTTCTATATTCTTATATAAGGCTCACTGAAGCTTTTTCCTGAAATACTTGAATTTACTTGAAAAATTTTTGTAAGGTTTTATTCAATGTCAGTTGGAGGTTTTTACTCCAAGTTAATTTCCCTTTTATTATCTCCTTGTATTGAGGTAAAAAATACAATCAGTTTTTCAAACAGTAAAAACATCACAACAAAAAAACTAAAACAAACCCAACCCATCACTAGTGGTTGCTTTCATTTGAATTTTCAAATGAAAATCTAAATACAAATTCAAATACTTTTATTTTTCATTAAGTGGGATTGATATTAAGGGTAAGGATGTTCTGCTCCAGTGCTCTGAGAATAAAATGAATACCCAGAAAAATATATTGAAGCCAAAAGAAAACCCATCATTAATATATTAGTGAAAGATGAACACAGGATCGACACAGATGAAACGAGGAAAGTTGGGCTGACTAATGGCCGAACAAGGAATCTGAAATATGTCCTAGTGAGAAGTCCTTGCCCTGGGAGAACTCAAAAGCTATTTATTAATTTTCTGCTAGGCAGAGCCTTTGCAAGCTCTCAGCTGTAGTCAGCATTTTACATAATCTCCTTACTTAAAGCTACACAAGCCTCTCTAGCAAATTCTGAAAGCTGCTTTTAGATCTTGTACAAACAGCACCACCCTCCCAGATTTACAAATTTCTTCTCTGGGAGGAATGATTCAACTTTCTTGGCCAAATCCCTGCTGAATTTTGTGGATATTCATGAAAGATAAATACAGCTCATAAAGGACAAAGCATATTTGCTTTTCCAGTCGGTAGGCAGGATTGCTCAAATACCATTAAGAGAACAGAGGGGGGGAAGGGATACATTTCTTCAGAGACATTCTGAAGAAACATCTTTAGAAACTGAGAAAGGCTGAGTTTCTAAAGCAGAGGCTTCACAGGACAGTTTGAATAGCATTTTGTAACGCCAATGGAAAATAGAAAGTGATTCTATACTTAAATTTATGTTATCTAATTTGATTGTATTCTCTCCCTGAATGTGAGACTCAAAAAACATCATTTAAGAACAAGCAAACTAAAGAAACCCCAAGAACAATAAGCACCCAGGGAATAGAATTTGTGACAGTTGTAGCAAGACTTAAGCATTAGCTGTCATTCCTTAAACTACTATAAATATTTAAATTGCTACAAGTTTGCCACATTATGATCTAGACAGAAGTGCCTTTCTTTGCAGTTACCGCTCCACATGACAGATCTCATGTTCCATTTATATTTTTTTAATCCTTAGCCTTAGTTGTTGATGTAACAAAAACAACACATGCTGCACTATTTGCCATTTTCCTCTACATCTCTGCATTTTTTGCCTGTACGCAGGGTACGCCAGAAGGCAGTAAAGAACCCACATGATTAGCTGCAATCTTCAAATACATTCCTGAGCTTGTGTAAAGGCTCTTGATTTACCTGACCTTACGCAAGCACCAAACTGGAGAATGAAAGACAAGGAGCAGGGTGGAAGACGCTGACCTTTCACTGCCCAGCGGAAACAACAATCCCACTGGTTCTTGACTGAGCACTGCTCTGGACATGGAACTCTGCTCTACACACTCTCTAGTCTAAAATTCCACAAAGAAAATCTTAGAAAAAAGGCTCTCCTGCTCAGACTTTGGCTAGCCCAGCCCATGTTGAGGACCGGACAGGCAGCCAGGAACAGCAGGATGAAGGATGCAATCACTCCCTAAGGAAGGAAGGCAGTCTGTATTAAGAAGCATCAAGGTGTCATCACTAGGTTATTTCTACTTTTAAGGCATTTTAATCTTCAGTAGTAATATAGCAACACAGTTGAAATTGCAAACCAACCAATTCGCTTCTCTCTTCCGTTAGGGAAAGCAGCATTATTCATAACTCAAGAACTCAATATAATAAAGGGCTTTCTTTCTGTTCTCTCAAAGAAATAAAGGACAGCCTCACATTATATGATGACACTCCACGGGGCAAGTGTTGAGATGGCTGAGCAGCTCTAAGACTGCTTTTGCTGTCAAAGGAAAACTTGTTTTTTCTATCATGGGATAACTAATGGCTAAAAACCTACCCGCGCAAGAGAGCCGTGGAGTCAAAGCATTTTACACAAGGTAAGCTAAGCCATACGAGATGAACACATCCAGAGGAATGCAGTTTATTGTGCTGCTCTTTACAGCAACCTCAGAGGAATCAAAGTACGCTGCTTCTGTTTAAGATTTTGCACTGGCAGAGCTGACACCATTTATTTAATAACAAAGTAAAACAAACTATCTGGAGCCCGTGAGGAAAACACTGAAGTTAACAAATCCTGCAGAGAGCAAGAAGCTTTAGAAGCAGAACCAGCACGTGTGCAGCACAGCCACCAAATACGCGAAAAGTAGAATGCCAAAAGCAACACAGAGAAACAAGCAGCATTATTTGTCAAACAAAACTTGGATGGATAGCAAGGAGACAAAATGCATTATTGCCTCTTGATTTATGCCACAACATATTTTTTTCCACAAGTCACAACTACACAGATATTAAATTATTTGTGTTGTCCACAGTGGTTTCCAAATCCCACTCCTAAATCTATTGAATTGAATTTCCAGGATATCTGCCACTGAGCACTTGCTTGCCAGCAGCTGATGAGTGAGGTAATAGTACTTTTTATTCTCTAGTTTTGTGAAGGGAAATCCATAAGCACAACAGTACAGTCTATTTCTGGGCTTTGCAGCACTTCATAGCCATGGCCACATCTCCTGCTTTCCCCACGTGCAGCTATAAGCTGATATCTGCCTTTCACACTGCTAAAATGTGTCTCCCTCCTCACAAAAGAGCTCAATATAAGAATACCTTCATTTGTGCACAGACTGACGAGTTGGGCTAGGGTCCAATAATACATGTAAACAACTGAACATCTATACTTTAGGCATGTCAGTACCTTCCTTCTTCCCTCCTTATGCTGCCAAGGGTTCTGCTGTTCCCTGATATTCTGTATGGCAGGGCTAGATGGTAACCCAGCACCCAGAGAAAGCATTCGTGTATGAATAAATGTATGAACACTGATTAGAGTCTGGTCTGGTAGAGTTCATGGTCTGGCTTGGAATCTGGGGAAATTTCACAGTTGCTTTGGGTGGGGTTTTTTAACAGGTCTTTGAATAAGGTCTGAAAAACTGTCTCTCTGTTCTTCCATGAAGAATTCCCACTGGGAAGGGCAGGATATAGATCTAGTCTCAATAGTAGAACCATGCTCTCTAATACACTCTCACTCTTTTCTGGTCTACTGAACCAAAAGCAACTTCTGCCTCATAACACACTATAAAAAGAAAAGTTAAGTGTTGCAAACTCTTTTTCTTAACCTACAGCTGGCTGGAAATACAGCTGATGTGGATATAAACATCTTAAAAGGGAGAAGGCACTGAAACAAAAGCTGTGTTTCAACCACAGAGAGGTAGAGCAGGAGGACAATAATTTCTTGGGCAGGGAAAAGCAAAACAGGAGCTGGTGACCTATACTTTGTGTGTGACACAGGAAAGATCCAAGATGTTTGGTCCATTCAAGATAAGGCATTTGAAAAGCAATATTAATTGGCAAAAAATCCTTTCTTTTTTTTCTTTGTAATTCCTCATCTCATATCTATGAATTCTGATCACAGAGAAGTTGAGGAGACACATAAGGACTGCACATTTGGCCACATTTTATTTCATCACTGTTCCACCTTCTACCACTCAAATCCCATCTTCCCTTCTCATCCTTATGAAATGGATTTCTCACTCCTAGAAGTGAAAAGACACTATTACATAAATCTTGACTAATGATATCTAGACCAAATTCCACTTGGAAGGAAGAAGTTAAACTCTCTATTTATCTGAAGAAAGCAGATCTACTTTGGAACATTTTTGAGACTTCCATGACATGGCCAGCACAAATCTCATTAGGCAGTTAATTCTCTATAACCCCTTGAAAGCTAAATTACATTTTTGAAAAGAATCACTTCAATTGCTTAAGTTTCAGCCTAGTCAAGTAATTTGCACATCTTTAATTATGAGGGATTAATTATTTCATCTATTTTATTTTTGGCCAACTTGAAAAATGGCCTAATCTCTCCACACTTCCTACTGCCTTGCATCTCATCCTTCATCACACTGGACATCAGTTCTTTATTACTGCTGAGGTTTTTTTAGGTAGGAATTGCTCATCATTAGCTTCACATTCTCACCCTCACTACCAATTACTTGGATACTTTTTATTTGATTGCCATCATCAGCTCAATGCATTCCTGCCAGTTACACGAGCCATGGCACTCCCTTGAGGACACGGCAACTGGAATGTGGTCCTCGCTTGCAACTTTCCTTGGGGATCAATTCTTTCTTTGTTTTCTTGTATAGTGTTTTGGGGTTTTTTTCTTTATAATTTTAACAGCATAGTCATACCTTTCCAAAAATCAATATTCAATTTAATCCCTTTCACTGCACATCAGGCCACATGATATATAAAGAATTTTTCTTTTGCTCCTGAAACCCTTCTTTTTAAATCATGTTCACATTCTATAAAGTCACTTTTCTCTAATTCCTTTCTTGGTCCTCAACTTTTTATATTAATATTCCTTTTCCTTTGGATTTTTAAAATTTTTCTTTTTTTTTTTTCCTTTTTTTAAGAGATGGGCTCATTAACAGCTGAGTTGTTGTCTGTCCACCTCAAGAAAAAATTATATTTATCTTAAATTACTAGCCCTTCAGCTATATGTTCAAGGAAAAAATATCAGCTGAGATTCGATAGCGTTTTCTGTGAAATAACGTGAATAATGTCAGAGGAGTTGAAAATTAATATTTTCAAGGAGAACTGATTTGCATACACCAAGCTATTTCTTGGCACATGGTAGAAGTCACCACTTTGCTATAATGAAAATCCCCTGGTGAGGAATTTTTATTTATAAAACTATAGTCACAGATGCATATAGAATTTCACAGATCAGTGATTGCCATCTATTCCAAACTTATGAGAAAGATTCATATATATATATAAAAATATATACACCAGCCCCTGAATATATGCAGTTGAAGTTTCGGTGACCTTGGACACATCAGATAGCCATTAACCCTCAGTAGGAAGGAGATGGAGAAATTACCAAATTATGAAGTAATAAAACTATGAGCCCTTTATTCAGTGCAGCTGGAAAGCACAGAACAAATCTGGTTTTGGTGATGAGAGCTGACCTTACAAAGTAATATCACATGAAGTCATAGCTCCACTAATCCTACCCATCTCTCTCAAATGAAGTGTGGGGGTTGTCGTTTGGGTTTATTTTTTTTTCTGGCTCTGTTTCATATCAGGAAAATTAGCTTATTTATCACCAAAAAACCAAAATAATTTAAAAAAATTGCAGCGATAGATAGAACCCAAGGATATTTCAACATTTCTGCTCTGCAAAGCTCTCATTGCCCCATCAGACAACGAGATGTGTGTGCCCTTGGCACAGGCCACCCAAACGAGCTGCTCGCAGCTCCTACAGAAACACAGCTTGCTTTGTTTGCCTCTAAAATACTCTCACGAAAGTGCACCACAGTTAAAAGCTCTTTGGAAGGTGAAGCTCTTGAGACACACGAGACAGAAGCAAAGATTTTAACAAAGTACATTTATGCATCTCACAAAGTTTGAGCCAAATCTGCACTTACAGAGACAGAAGCAGCTCCGAATGCTGAGCTAAGCAGGAAAGCTCATCAACCCCGGGAGAGCTAACGAGGGGTGAACGGTGGGATGGCTAACACCGCTCACCTGTGGAGCAATTAGAACAGCCCCAAAGATGGATTGATCTCGTCCTAAACTGAGGATTGCAAGGGTCACTGGGGCTGGTATTGGCAGCAGGAGGGATGGTGTGACCTGGAGCACCCTGAAGGTGCAGAGCCACTGCAGTGCCCGGGTCACACTGAGCTCCGAGCGCAGGGACCGGGGCAGACCCACAGCCCTGCCTCTGCTGGTACCAGATGCGTTGAGGAAGGCAAATAAACACATCGGATGTTTCTAATTAGACAAAACTGGGTGAGAAATGTTGCTGCTCCAGACTGTGGCTCACCGCCCCTGTCTGTTCAACTTTTGTAAGGCCATGCCGTAAAAGGGATCAATAAATTAGAGTTAAACCCAGCAAGCAAACAAAACCCAGAAAAAGCAAGAAAATACTAACAAGAACAAAGCAAGACACCTCTTGTTTATATTTTCCTGTATTTTCCCATATATTTTTTCTAAAGTTTATATAAAACTTCTAGCAAGTGTCTATTTCTATTTGTTTGTGTTTAGGGTTGTTATCCACCACTATTTGCTTCTCCTCTTAGAAAAGCAGCCCAATAAATAACTGCATAAGCAGCAAGTGTTGCAAGAATGACTAAAAACAACTATGCCAACCCCCCTTCAAAATTCCACCAACACTGCAAAAGTGGAAAAAGTCTCTAAGATAAGTGTTAATAATTTCCAATAATTTCACTGTCAAGACAGACATGTAGCACTTTCCACACCCTGAAAAAGCAAAAGTTTAAATTCTAAATTTCCCAGATTTACAGAAATGCAAAAGATATTTGTTTCTAAAAATCCCCCACATATACATGTGCATATACATATATATAAATCCAGAGCACAAATCCCCAAAATAAAATAACTAAAGTAAGAGCACCACCCCGTTCCAAGTTCAAAGATACTAATTTGCATTTTATTTTTTCTTGTATTGGGCTTACAAGTGCATTAACAATAGAGCTAAAGAATCCTGCAGTTCTTCCCCAGTTCCAAGTTGTCAGTGCTGCCAGCCCAAGTGAAAGGATGGAGAGCCAGACTGCTGCAGGTTTCACTGGCTCCTTAAAAGTCCTTTTTAGTTTGCCGTCTGCTGTATTCTCCATTCCCAACATGCAGAAGAAACATCACACAATTTTTCTGAATTTATTTAGCAAAAATCTAAGTAAAACCCTAAAGTCACGACTTATTATTTCACCACAATTGCAGTAGAATTCAAAGAAGCTTTAAACCAACCTCTAGATCAGCCCATGAAGTAAATCAGATACAGAGCAGCTTTAAATGGGTGAGCCCTCCATGTGATTTTGACCTAAAATGCTTTTTCAGCACACAAAATCTTTGCTGAATAAGTAAGTGTGCATGAACATCAAGCTTCCAGAATATTCATAAAACTGTACACATAAATATAAAAATCTTGCAATTTTAAGAAATATAAAACAGTATTAAGACTAACATTATTCTAAATACTTCTATTTGATCCAGCAATTAATGTAATGATACAAACATGTAGTTATAATTAACAGAAATTCCCACAGGATTCATTTATTTGAAAAAATCTAAATTATCCTGCTAATGGGAAATTCCCATCACAAAGTTCCCATGTTAAACTATAGATAATATAACATTTTGAATTAATTTTCATGTTTCTCAGTGGTATTTTGAATTCTTTAAAGAATCATCTTCAGAGTCAATACTTCTTTAGATATATTTTACCCCCAAGATGAAACTTTTCTTACAATTGCAGGCAGAGCCCATACAACCAATAGGTAAAATAAGTACTGTGGGGTTCCATTTTTCCTCTCATTGTAGTTATAGACATACTAACAAACACAGCTTCTAGAGTTTTAAGTCACCTAGACAGCTTGCCAATTAAATTAAATAGATCCTGTGCATGTTTATTTAATAAGACTTGTGATCCTTAAAATTTTGAGAGGCATTTATAGGTAACAGCAACAGGAAATCATATGAGGTTATAAGCCTCACAAGCAAAGCCAATAAGATTATTTTATAGCTACAAAATAAAATAAAACAAGTCCACAGTATCATTAGATATAATTTGGAAATTTATTCCAAAGAAACCTTGGAATATTCTGCATTCCACATTGATTCAAGTGGGGAGGGCATACAGTAAAAAAAAAAACCCAGCAGGTGCTGAAGGGAAGAGTGTGAAGCTGTACATCACATTCAAAGAACAAGACTCCCTACAAAGAACAATTATCCAGGAGAAATGCAGTCTCAAATTATAAAAGGCTCCCAAATTATAGCAGTGTGTGGTCTCCAGCAGCACCAAACATGACAAATAAACAATAAAAGCATCTTACTTGCTGTCGTGGGTTTGACCCTGGCTAAATGCCAGGCACCTACGACGTTTGCTTTCTATGCTCTCTCCTGCTGCAGCTATGCAGAGGAGAGGAAAAACTAACACAAAACACTGGACTTATGAGTTGAGATTAGATCACTGATAAGGGGCCGCACGAGATTCAGGGCAAGAGCAGGCGAGAAACTTAAAGTTGCAAAAAAAGTGATTTATTAATCTAACAGAGTCAGAGGATAAATTGGAGATAAAAATAAGCTCTTAAGACACCATTTCTTCACTCACCCCTCTTTTCCCTCTTAAGGCACCACTTCTCAGCTCACCCCCTCCCTCCTTTCTAACTACCTAACAACTCCCAGGCAGGGGCAGGGTGTGGGGTTTTTCTTAGGTCAGTCCATCGCAATTCTTCTACTGCAGACACTGTTTCTCTATTTGCCCTCTCTCTCTATTCAACCAACAGATCTGGGCTAGGGCAAGGCATGTGGCTTTTCTTAATCAATCAATCCAAGGCCACAATTCTTCTGCTCCAAACACTGTTTCTCTACGCACCCCTCTCCCTATTAAGACCATTTCTCAGCTCACCCCCTCCCTCCTTCCTTCTAACCAACAGCTCCGGGGTGGGGGCAGGGTGTGGGGGTTTCCTTTGGTCAGGGTCAGTCCATCAGGGGGAAGAATCCTCTACTTAGCCATGGGGGTCCCTCCCACGAGAGACAGTCCTGTGCGAACTTCTTTGGCGTGGGTCCAATCTCACGAGCAGCCCCGCCCGATTGCTGCTGTCCGAGATTCTCTCCAGGCTGCAGAATTCCAAGCCGAGGCCAGGCTGTTTCCATCCCGGGAGCAAGGCCTTTCTCTCTCCTGCAAGGCCTTTGCAACTCTCAGTCTCTGGGACTCCCACTGGATCACAGCTTCCTGCAGGCATCATCTGCTCCGCTGGTGTGGGCACCTCCCCACAGGCTCTGGGGGTTGCTCTGCATCCCCTGGACTCCATGGGCTGCAGGGGGACCACCTGCTCCCCCCATGGTCTTCACCACGGCTGGCAGAGGGTTTTCAGCTCCGGCGCCTAGAGCACTTCCTCCCCCACTTTCTCCACTGACCTTGCTGCCTCCATGTTGTTCTCCCTCACCTATTTTTACCTCCTCCTCCTCCTCCTTCTCTGGCTAAAAAGAAGTGCGTGCTCACATTGTTTTGATTTCTTCTTAAATATGTTTTCACAGAGGCGTAACTAACATCTCTAATTGGCCCAGGTTTTACCAGCAGCATGTCCATCATTTTACAGCCATCAGAGACTGGCTCTGCTGGACATGGTGGAAAATTTCCAGAATCTTTACTCAGGACATGCAGGAGCCATCTTTGTACCCCACCCTGTTCACTGGCAAAAACTGGGCCAGGCAAAACTACCACACTTGCATTACACAAAGCCTTCAGAATGTAATCCTTCACACCACAAAATGACAAACAAAAATTATCTTCTTCTTGCTAATGTTTGTTTTTTTCTCCACACCTTGGTACACAGTGGCTTTCCTGGCACCTGCAACAAGTCTTTTACTTTAGGCTAGAAGAGGAGTTTATTCCTGGCTATTCCATTGTACCAACAAAGTGACTGTTCCTAGCAGACACTGCAGTTTCTCCGACATGCAAGCACTTATAGAAAGCAACATTTCTCTGAGAAACAAAAGTAATAGAATGAAGAGGGACAATAGTCAAAGTTATGTATGAAACCAGTTGCCATTACACCTGTTACCTAAAATTTCAGGAGTGAGCTCCTTATTACATCATCTTAATGTTTCATAGAAAATTTTACAGCTGGCCACTTACAGTACATTTTTTTGTTTGTTTTTTTTTTTGTTGTTGTTGGGTTTTTTTTTTTTGGTAGAGAAAATACGAAAAGAAAAGCAACGAATGAAAAAAAGGCACAATGTTGATTGTGACAATGTTGATGTCAGGAAAAGCTACCTGGTAAGCAATAGCTTTTAAACAAGCACTTGAACAGGTTATTTATAGCTCCATGGAATGTGATTTGCTTAGTGATATCTAAACTTCTATATAAAAACTAAAACCAAAATTTTGCATCAGAAGTCAAGATCTTGAAGTTCAGATTGCTGATTACTTCCTGATTAAATACAATTAGAATTCAATGGCACTTTAGAATTCTTTTTCCTGAAACAAAGCAGCGAAACAAGAAACAAGCACAGACAAATAAAAACATGTATAAAAGTTACTCCAAGTTTGAAAGTAATAATTGTATATCCTCTTCATTGTGAAATAATTTTATTATTTTTTATAGACTAAGTTATTTGTTCATGTACTCAGTCAATTCTTTCTGGAGGCTTCACAAACACGCATGACCCTCACACTGCAGTGTGCACACACATGCCTGTGAAGACACCACTTAAGGTCTGTAACACTCACCTTACACAAGACTGTTTCCAAAATTACTTCCCTTTTGGAAGCTGCAAATTTCAAAACCCATATATCAAACGATGAATTTAAATACAGTTAATATTTCCTCATTTATTCAGAAATTAACTGGTTTGTAGCACAGGGTTACCTTTAAATTCATCCACTTTGTCCAAGCATATATGAGGAAGTATGAATGCAGAGCTACCTTTCATGCAGCTTTTTTTAATCCTTCTGTATTATGTTACATATTCTCCTCTTAAAATGTAATCCCTTCAAAGAATTATCCTGCTAAGTAAGGCGTTTTCCTTTTTTTCTGCTGTACAATTCTGCTTTCACAAGTTGCAGCAAATAAACTCATTCACACTTTAGCTTCCCCCATTAAATGTATATAAAATACGTCATCACACATTGCTTTTTTCACTTACTGCGCTGAAAGTATAATACTGTAGATAGAAGAGCAATAATTTTAGAAATTTGATGCAAAAACATTAAAAATAAGGATTCTTGCACTCCCCTAAATATATTTATTCACACTACTAAAATTGCATCTAATGCTGTACATTTATACCACAGTGTGCTTTGCCATGGATTTCTGTAAGTAGGCAGATCACACTTCCACTTAGAAATAGTATCTTTAATTGCTCCAACAGTTATGCATGGAAAATTAGAGAAGCACTTGGAAAACCACGCTCTCTGAATGTTTAAAATATAGTCTGTTTAGATTGTGGCAGGTTTTAAAATGTGTGGGTTTGTCAAATCCTCAGGAAGCTAACAAAACGATATGGGACGAGCACTATCAGCAACAGGAACGCAACCAAGCTGTGAATCCAGCAAAGCTTCCTTTGGAGGAGAGACTGGGCTGGAGTCAAGCTCATCTCTGCACTCAGAGGTCAATATCAATGCAGAAAATAAGAACAACAGAGGAAAACAGAGCTGACAATGTAAGCTATGTTTGCTAGCAAAGCAAATTGGAAAATCAAGATTAAACAAAGCGTAAAAGTAATGGCAAACCTGGATCCAAAGTGTTAAATAGCTTACAAAAGCAGCCCACATGTAAAGTGACACTGGGAAACATAAAGTATGGGACATGAAGGACAGGACATTTGATTGAAGTGTACAAAAACGCAAATAGAGCATTAACCTGTGACACGCAATGTGCATAACTGTGCAAAATACGAAGAGGGAATTAAAGCAGGAAAAAGGAAATTAGAAGCTGAAGCAGGTGAGAGCCTCTCCCCGAGCTGCAGTGTGTGCAATGGCCTTGAGGGATGATGCTACAGACCAGAACGCTGAAGCCGTTGCATAAACCATGCTCATACTTTATGGAACAGACTCCCTGAAGCCATTGTGGTGAGCCCATTGTTATCCCTTGAGAAGGGAGAATGGACAGAGGAGCACAATGAGCTTCATTGCCTTAAAACACTCGCAAGATAAAGTCACCAAACCTAAACCAACCAGCACTGACTCAAAACGAACAACCCAAAGCTTCACCTCGCTGGGAGATTGCTGCAAACTACTGATGCCAGAAGTGCTTAAGGTTTTTTGACTGAGCAGTAAAGAGGCCCTCGATTCCAAGTCAAAGAGCCACTCCCTCCACTTCTGATTTCCCCAAGTTTGGAATAGGCTCAGAGCCCACTAAAAATACACACTCCCCATATGGTATCTCTCCATGAGGCATCCTGCCTGGGAAAGAGTGAAACTTTCCTTGCTGCTGTAGCAAATGTAGTCCTCCACTGAAGAGAACCTAATATTAAATCTTGCGAAAGTAAGAGTAAAGCATGACAGAAAAAACAGCCAAGGTACACAGCAATACTTACTTCCTTTAGCTTAGGTGGCTATAGACAATAAAGAGTTCAGCCCTCAAAAACAATCTCCAAGGTTAATTGGAATGTGAATGGAATACAGTACCGAGCACTAAACCCTTTTGTTGTTTTATTTTTCCCCTACAGTAAGAGATACAGCATTTTTAGCTTCTTTCTGCATCTAATGAATATAACAGGACACTCACAGAACAGAGCAGACTATTGTTCTTCACAGCCTTATTTACTCAGCTTTTGTTTACTCAAATTATTGAATATAGCTGGGGAGTTTGCATTCAGCATGACATATTTACTGGTGCTGGTAACAGGATACTCTGGAAGATACTAAGTGTTGAAATAAAGCAACTGCTTCCACTGCTTAAGTGTCCCTGGTTCGCTTACCATGTGTAACACATTTCAAAGGCACACAAAGTGCACAAGCTTGCAGAATAAAATCTTCTGCTGAGTATTTTCACATAATGTTGGAGAAACTGATTCTCTTCTCTGTCAGAGTAAATCGATATTTATACTATCTAAGAACTGACTAATACTAGTATTTACTGAATAGACAACTGAATTTTAGATACAAATTTAATAAAAGTAACACAAGACAAGAAATAAATGCAGGGAAAACAACAGCTATTTCTATTTCCTTTAGGCTCCTGCGACTGAGAGATAGATTTCTAAGTGGTTGTAGATGTTATATGTTCTCTGGGATGTTACTGCTCAAAACTTAATCACCATTTATTGTTTTTCCCCTCAGAACACTTACAAGCATAAGGCAAATATATGCAGATAGAACTCACTAGAAAATGACTTAGATAAAAAAGCAGAAGTTACTAAGCAGAGACATGCAGGGTTTGGAGATCTGGATTCACTACTCTAAATGGCCTCAGCACCCTGCAGTTTTCATCACTCATGTTATTCAAGTCCAGTTGTATTTAAAGATTACCATGCCACAGTATGAATGGGAAAGTCAGCCTCAGTGGATGTGCATTCAGCCAGGCAAATCTACAGACAGCAAACTTTTTTGGATGCTATCACACTATCATTTAAATTTTCCAAAGTGCTGCTGCTGTACACATCCTTCACCTGGCACACCTTTCTTCCTGATCCATGGCTCCTCCCAGTAAACACCAAGCTTCTGTGCAATATTTCTGCTGCTCTTCAACTCAACGCAAAAGCTCAGTTTTGCATCTAAAAATATAAAATCCTTAGCTGAACTAAATAGCCTCGAGAGATGTTCCTGAGTAACCATCCTTCCTGCTGTACTCCAGACAGTTGTTGGCATGTGTACTGAGTCAGTCCGAAATTCTTGTAAGTCTGATGGAACAGACCCTTCCCACTGAGGAAATGAAAAGAACACTTTAGGCCATGTCACCTCTCGCCAGGGACACTCATGGAAACATCCTCTGTACAGCATCCAAGCCTCACATGGATCAAGCCGCACAAGAGGCACCATAACACCCACCCCTTGTGATATGGCAGAGAACGTGATCCCATCAGCTCCGCCCAGAGCTCTGAAATCCTGACTACAGCAGCTTCCAGCCCTCAAACTCCAGGCCTGCTTACAAGCCCCAAAAGTCAGTCTGATGGCAGCTGAAAACGCCTTTGGAATCTGTGCAGACTCTCAAGGATTGTTTACAGGAAGATTAAGCCTAAAACTATATCATCTTGAAGTTCTAACTTAGTCCCAGTGCCCACTTTAGGGTCACAGATTATCTAGCACCCTGTGTAGAAAATGCATTCTAATTTGGCATTCCTTGTAATGAGGTGTCAGACAGGACTCCCAAAGAGAGATTAATGTTGCAGTTGATCTCAATTTGTCTCAAATTGCACAGAAAATACCCTGGATAGAATTTTTTTTAAAGTCTGTAATACTCCAGAATTCAAGTCGGTTTATATTCTCACATACTTTTGCATGCCTCCTAAAAGCCACAAAGATTTTCCTTTCAGATGTTGCCTGAGATGTACTAAGCAGCAGAAGCATGACAGTTTTATTAAATGTTTACCTAAAACATTGACTGCACTTTGGATGTTTTCTCTGTATAAGTTCCAGCAACACTCTGATTCCAAAGAGATTCAAACAGGGCTTTAAACACCCACTGCCAGCAGAGCTCCCACTGCCTGTACAACACAGTGTACACATGGAGAAAAGAAAGGCAAATCTCATATTAGTCAGGTCCTGTGGGACTGAAGAGAGAAAATGTGATTTTGAAATGCCTGGCGATACCTATAAGTGGAAATGTTGGTCCAAATGCTCACTCAGAACATTGCAATCAGTGCAGCTTTCAACAGAAATGCCAAATGGGACAAACACTTCACCTTCTTTCATGATTGCCACTGTCTCATATTCTACTTGATGAATAAAATGAAACTCATTTTGAAAAGTTTCCTACATCACCGTAAATATCTGTCAGTGTACAGACCCCAAAATATTAAATCTCCAAGAAAAAAAAAATTATTTTGAATAATAGAGAGTTCCACAGTGAGAAATCAGAGTCCTGTGCCCAAATAGAAGACAAACAACTTTCATCTACAAGGGTTCCACAGGAGCTAAGTGTCTAACTCTGTAAAGAGGGGACTCCTTCACAGCTGGGACCATGACTACTTACAACATCTGAGGGGTGTTAGTGATCACTAAAAATGTCACTAGAATGAAGCAGAAGGGTTTGGTCTTACATCTTTTATAATTAACAGAGCCAAGTGAAAAAGCACATCTCACTACTTATTAATTTCAGAGTGAACTTCCTCAATTAGCATTTACTTCCAGTGTCTGCTTTACTCCTGAGCATGAGCCTAGAGGCAAAATTCAGACTTCTTCCTTCGAGTCTTTCATAAGCATTGACCATTGATTAGCCTGCTCCAATTCCTCCTTACTTCCAAAATGTACAATGGTATTGATTTCTAGTTTGGCACTTCCTTTGAAAGTACAAGATAGATTCCGCCTCGTTTTATAATTTGTCAGTCTTCACTCTCTACATCCATCTCTTTATGACTGACTTGCAAGCTGCCTCCTTCTCCTCCATAGCAAATATTGCTATGTAGACAACATACGGACAGCATTTAATTTTTTATGTGCATCTCAGTACATCCTCTGTTCTTTACTGCTCCTTTTTTATTCTGTACATATATAAAACACCTCTGAGTCTTAGGTACCAAAACCACTAGTATCACCTTTAATTTTCACATGCCTTTATCAAAAAGCCAATTGATTTAGGAACCTGCTTGATCCCCTACAGTGATCTTTTACACACCCAACAAGCATACATGTAGTCTAATCAGACTTGATTACTGCCTGAATCAGGTATTGAATGGATATTTATGATTAGTTTTTCAGCTGGATATTCCCTCATGTGTAGCCATGTCCAACTTTATTTTTTAGCCCTTTTAATCCATCTCCCTATGCCTATACCTTTTCCTATACCTTTACCTATACCTATAGTTCTCTCAGTGGAAATTTCAGCCCCTGCTGTGTTGGATGTAATTTTTTCAAGTTTTGTAGCTTTGGTAATAAACTTTCAATGCAGTTTACTTGGACTGCCAACCCATGTTCTCCTGGCCCAGCACAACCCTGAGACAGAGGCTCAATAAATGATACAGTTGTGCAATTCATTACAAAGTCAGATGAGCTCTTTGTCATTTAAGTAGACAGGAGAGACTGACATTAAAATATGGTTCATTAAAAGTGAATTTGAGCCTCAGCATTCACTGTACCAAAACATCTGGAGACAGCCTAATTCTTACTGGAGTGCCTCAGAAAATATTTGAGCTTCTAACTAAGCACAGGGGATTTGCCAAGTAAAAGGCTGTATTTTTTTGTATCACTGTATACTTGAGGAGAATTTATTTTTATGAATATCACAGTACGTCCCATCAACTGCAAAACCATGGACCCAGCACTGTGGACAATTTGTATTAAGACACATTATTCCACAAAATATTGTAAACTGTTTGCTTTGGCAAGTTGTCTAGGAAAACATGCAGTTAAGCTCCTGTAAATTCTTTAACTTATTTTAAATATTCATTACTTTTGTCTAGATATGAAATTTAAAAAATCACTTTATTGCTTTTGACTATTCTGAACAGACAATGATATTTTTGTTATGTTCTTCATTCTTGACGCTCATCTTTCATTATTACATGGTACCTTCTTGGATCATTGGGATTACAGACAGGTCAGATAAAGTAAAGGAAAAACTTTAAAACCTCAGTAAACAGACCACAACCCAGCTCAAAGAACCCTTCTAGATTGATAATCAGGTTTTCAAAGTGCCTTGGAAGCAGCTAGCATCTGTTTTCTTAATGCTTTTCTCTTTTCTTTAAGAGAAAACCTGTTACTTTGTTAGCAAAGGAAAAAAATACATAACAATTGAAATCAGCACATCAAGGCAGGTGGGTACACCAATGGAATTCTATATTTTGCTTTAGAAATACATTTAATGTGATTTGTTAATCTATCAGAACTGTTTATTCAAGTTGAGCAGATGCAGCTTCACCCTCTCTTTGGTCAGGAAAAGCACCATGAGAGGCAGAGCAGTCAAGGCTCCTGAGGCATTGCCAGCTGATTTCAGAGGCCACAGGAAAACACTCCAACAACACAACAAAGCCAACAATGGTATTGAGCTACACACTGGAAACACCAGAATCTATCATTCCAACTTTGATTTGCACTTGTCTGTTTAGGCTTGTGTAATTCACAAGACCTTTCCTGAGAATTTTTATTTGAAAATATTTTAATTTAATCATGCTCAATCATCTGTATTAAAATATATCCTAATTTATGTAAGTATATAATACTGAAAATGTAGTATAGGTTAGCTTATGAATGTCTTGGGGTTTTGGGACATTTTGATGTTTTTTTTCAAAAAAACCCCTAATTTTTTTCAAGCCTCATTAACTTTCGTAACTCAGTCTGTCTTCTTATAGCTGTTTACCCAGAAAGTTATTTCCAAATGTGTTTACTACCAACTGTTAATTTAACCCAGCAATTTTAATGACAGGCTTTTGCATTTAGCACATGATGGAGCACGAAACACCCGAATTCACTGTGCTAATCACTTCACAGTTCAAAGGTAAACCTTACACTTTTTACAACAGTATCAGCTGTTGTCAAGATGTAAAACATATGTGAAAGCAAACAACATAATGCAATTAGTTAATTTTGGTAGATTTGCACAAGTGTTACCAAAGCAGGATTTGATCCAAGTATGTAATAAAATTACAATGAAAAAAATTCTGCAAATTCCTGAATGTGCAAATAAATTACCTTTTATTTTTGATACCACTTATTTCTGTATCACTGAACAAAGGAAGAAGATAAATTGTTCAGTATTGGTTCTTGAAATGTTGGACAGAATGACTCCCTATTGATTTTCCTGCTGCTGTTCTGCTGAGGATACAATTGAAAGACATGCAAGTACTTTAGAGTTTTCTAAAGGAAGTAAACATTTTGACACTAAAACACAGAACGAGGCCTTGGAGGTAAAGTAGCTGAAGAACACAAACCAAAGTAAATCAGTAGCCTTAACACTGCCTACTTGAGAAAGCATTTAATAGGAATTTGTACAGCCACGTGGGCCATAGGTATGGATGTGATGCAGTATTAAATAGCATTAGGGATTTTGCACTATTGAAGTGAATTTCATACCGTTTGAATAATGACTAAATGCAATTTCTGATCCACAGATCCCAGTTCTACTATTAATTACAACTCATTGCAATTATTAGCAGAAGTATAACAGAACTTAGAACTGACAATTTCCCGTGGTGTGCCTTGATGCTTTCCAAAAGCACAGTTGTGAGCACTGTTTCTTCTAATTATCAATGCGACTGATAAAACATAAACAGAGTTGTTTAAATATCAAAAGCCTCAAAAAATGTACTTTTGTTAAAATGCCTTTTTCAATGATACTTGTTGCATAAGCCTTAGAGCACAAAGTTTCTTTTATTGAATTTCCAAGTGTGACTTCCCAGCTATTACCCTCAATAGCAGTCAATATTTGGATATTACTTTAATGAGTTCCTAGTAACCTGGACTCCTAAGGCACAGCTGTGCTCCTGGAATCAAACATGCAATTCCCATAGATTTCAGTTACCAGCATTGCTTCTCCTCCACCTCTTTTACTTTACTTTTCTGGCACGTCAAGTTAGGACTTAGGGGGTTTTTCTCCCTTCTCTTTCCTCCACGCTTTTCAAGGGAGGCCAGTAAGAGGAGATGAGATCGTGTTTTGTGGCTCTGTTGAGCAGCTGGGAGACCTTGATATCCACTGGAGTTCAGTGTGATTGTGGATAGAACGGATAAGTCAAAGCCCAACAGACTGCAGTTTTTAAGGTGTACAGGTTTTTTTCAGGAAAACCTGAGCCAAGCTTGTTTATCAATGCACAGCTCCAGAGAAACAAAGCTTAGCAACACCTGTTAAAGAGTCTTGACCACTTAATTTTTGACTACTTAATTTTTGCAGCTTTGGGGAGCAGTTTATACATTCCCCTCAACTTTCATTTGGCTGTGTGTGGAAAGATCTCTGCTTGAGCACTGAGAACTACTCACATAATGAATAGAAATTTAGAAACAGCTTTTGTGTTTACAAGAAAAGATGCTTTTTTTCACTGCTTATGAGACAACTACTTCCCCTTCCTTGTTATACTGAGAGGTCAATCATGACCTTAATCATTAATGAAGCTCAGCAGTACCTGACACAAAGCTCAAAGAGAGTATCACTTTCAGGCATCCCCAGCAGGAGCAAATGGCCAATTGTGAAAAAGAAATCTGTTTAGAAAATGTGAAGAAGGAACTCTCTCACAGTCTTTCCTAAGCACGTACATATTTACTCTTTGATAGCCATTGGTCAAGCACTTCTGCTAAAGATTAAATTTCTGTTTTCACTAAGATCAATTTCAAATACCTCACAGTGCAGGGTGAAGGATATCAGTGTTTCCCCCAGAATAAAGGACATAAATTCACATATATTCCTCAGGTCTTTCCTTGCTATTCCCACCACCATGGCAAAACCACAAACCCACAGGGTGACACTTATATTTGTCTCTCTCCAACCATAGCTGTGCTTAGCCAAATCCTTCAAAATTGTCAGAGCTGTGTCAGAAGGAAGACAACACTGAGCACGTGGATCAGAAGTGAGGGGGGAAAAAGCTTAAGTCTCAGAAACTGAAAATTTAATTTTGCACCAAAATTAAAGTCTTTCAGTGAAATTTGTCTTTTTAATCTACATATCTACTTCCAAATTGGCTATTTTTTTCTGCAGGCTTAAGAAATGGTATATATTTTTAGGCTTTTTTTTTAAATTAAATTTTGTTTCATAATTCCCAGTAATGTTTCTGTCAAATGTGGAGTTTAAAATCCTGTCTTTCACTAATACTGTTTCACCAGACATTAACGATATTTCAGTAGATGGATACACGGATGCAATTATAACAAGCAGTGACCAGTTAAACAAATCCTAGATTATTCCAGGCACTTTGGATAGTTGAAAAAATTCTCTTGGACAATCAATAAAACTGTTTAGAAGGAATATTGCTTCTTCATCCACACTGGTTTTGTTTAGAAAAAGCAAGGTTTGAGAGAAGCAAACCCATTCAATACTGATTAATATTGGGAAAAGAATCCAAGCATATACTTAATTTTCTGGAAAGTCGTTGTAGATTTTTTGATGCAACAGAAAAGAAAATGTTATTTGGAATGTGTTTTTCTTCTTCTCTATACTCCATAGAGAAACATGTATCAGGTTTTGGTAAAATGAAAAAAATTTAAAAAAAAGTGGGGGAGGAGAGGGGGAAGAGATAAAATGATCTTTCAAAGGAATAAATAAAACCCATCTAGAAAGTTGGCTGCTTCATTCAGCATAAGCTGTTTGCCTGGCTAAGTCTGGGGAAAACTCATCAATGTGTGGCACTTTCTTGACTCTCGGCTGCTGATCAGATCTCCACCAGCCAAAACTCAAGCTAAATGACCTAGAAATCATCCTGATTTCCTAAACCTGATCATCACATAGCAGTTTCTAAAAACAGCAGCCAGCCTATCATGAGTATGACCCATGGCCTTTCGTTGGATGGCACTGAGCTACTGCAATCAGCTAATCCCTGCCTAAGCACTTCTGTTTCAAAGCAAGGCATTTAGAAACAAGCCTGAATGCAGCATCAGAGCGTCCTGTTGTCTGTGGGAAGGAACAGGAAAGTAATTCTTTTTTTTTTGTTTCAGCTTAATTGTGTTTGTCCATGTGAGAGGTACTTAGACATACTTGTCTGGCACTGTTACTTTTCAAAAATAGCGTGGCTTCTATCTTGACTCACAAGCAGTACTTCTGCTGTCATAGGGTTTGCTCAGTGATGAGAAAGATGATGGGCAAAAACAAGAGCACGGCTTTTATCAAACACACATCATACAAGTGCTCTTTTACAAAGGACTTGCAAGACATGCCTGTGGTAAATTAATGCGTGAGTCTAAAATCAGTACTATTTCCTATCACCAGAGAGTTAATTCATTTTCATGTGGCTTTTTTGTCCTATCACGCTTTAGTGCGTTTGTACTGCGTTCTCCCGCTAAGCCCAGAGAACCTGCACCGCTAGATGTCACTGCAAGCAGAACATTGGGAATCGAACCCTCTTATGGAATTTACAGTCTCCTGCTTTATTAATACACTTTCTTTTAAAAACAAAAGTTAGAAGTTATTTTCAAGTCATATTTACTTTCTCATTTTGTTGAAGGCGAGTAGTTGCCAAATTTCAAGCACATATTGAACCCCCAGTATTTGAATCTAAATGTGTGAGGAGTACAAACATTGATGATGCAGGAGTTGAAGGATGGGGAGGATTACAAAAGCTACCACATCCTTATTTACAACCTGATGATGTCCCGCACAGCACTCAGTTTATTACTATTTCTTTAGAAACATTACAAGTCTCTGTCTCCTTAGAGAGCAGAAGTAGCACACCTATTAATGTGCATATGCTGCAACGTTAATTAGAGAAAAAGGTTTGGCAGAAGATTGATAATTTCATAGTGACAATAGTAACTGAAATTTTTTGAATCTTTTCTGGAAATCTTGTGATGAGACAAAATGAAGAGAAATCACAAGAATGCCAAGGTCCAGCTTGAGGTAGAAAGAAGGCAGGAATTATCTTCAGCATAAGATAAAAATGCCTCTCAACAAAGTGGAATTTGCACTATGATTTTGCAATTATATTCCATTGTCTGCACTGGCTTCTAATGGAGAAAAAGAAAAATCAGGCCACATAAAAAACCCCCCAGCTTGTTTTTAACAACAAACAAAGGTTCCAATCAGTAATATAAGCAATCAGCAGTTAAAATGTCCTTAATAATAGGATAGTGGCAACAGAATAATAGTAGGGAAAATAACTATTCAAATTACTCTGCTCAACTGACATTTAATAAATTCATATTTAAAAAATGACATTTAGAGAACTAGATGATAATGCAAATGAGGGCTATATTTATGAAGGGGTGAAAGAAACAGCTTCTAGTCTCAAGTATAAGAATATCCTAGGTTTTGGTACCTGGCAAAAAATATCAAAACTTGCTGATGGATAGTGATTTGGTGCAATTATATACTATTCTGAGCTAACTGCCATGTATTCTCCATCTGCTCTTACTGCCATGGCAGGAATAATTTCTGAGCAGTGGCTCATTCTTGTTTATCCACGTCACCCTCTTGACAAGAGGTGCTGTTTTCTGGATACAAAATGGTCCAATAGGGCAAAAGGAGCCTCTGTAATTTACGTGCTTGGACACTGCACTGTGCCGAACAGGGTTTGGCTACTAATTTCCCTATCATAAATCATAATATGGGTGTCTCAGTCCCTTTATGAATGTATAATTCATATTTCTATCCTGCCTCACAGTTTCCACCATAACATGGATATTACATTTCTTCTAGGGCATTTTCATGGTCTGACACAGTCGGCTGAGATTTAGCAGAGGCTTTTCGCATTCCCTTTTGCTCAACTGCAAAAAACCACACGAGCAACATTTCAAACAACACAGTAAAACTTCCTTAGTGGCATTCAAAGGGCAGCAGAGTGGTGGTGCTGCCCTTAATCCACTCATCTGCCTCGGAGGGAGGAATCCAAATAATTCCCTTCAGTCAGGTCATGGTTTTGTCTCCCACCACATTTTCCCAATCAACACTTACAAAGAGCCCAAACCAAACCAAAGGTTTGACACTCACATTTCATTGTTTCTGACAACAATGTTGTACTCCTAGCACTTCACTGATAAATGAAACTACACAGTTTTTAACCTGATCTGAAATTCCAGATGGTGCCTGGTGATGGATTCCTTTGTCTCAGGCTATGATATATGGATGCCATTTTCCTGCTCCCCCCGCTATCCACAAGAAAGGATGGTACTGTTGCTCTTGGAGGGGTTGTTTTTGAAAGAAATGATATCTTTGTTTAGCACCAGTCAGTGCTGAGTATTAAGTGGCAATGACTTCATCCGATGTTGGGTTGAAGGCATAGCGTTCATTTAATACTCTATTTTTACATAGTTTCTAATTTATCTATTTAGAAACAAAAGTGATTTATCTTTTAGCTATACCCTTGAAGTGTATTACAGAAACAGAGGTGCTACATATGCAGTCAAACAAACTTAGGTTTTCCTCAGGGAGCATTGTAATTAAATCTTAAACAAATTTTAAGGAGCCTAAGCCTTGCATCATACTCAGCTTGTAAGTCTTCTCATTACACAGCCGAGATTACATCCCCTTAATAGAAAAGCCACTTCCACTTTGTCAGAACACAAATGTTAATTAGAGCTTCAAAATACATGTTTGAATCTCAGATAAAAAGTTACCAATACATAAATCAAAACAAAGTGATCAATACAGCTGCTGTAATATTTGTGGCATTCATTCCAATATCTAGATAAAAATCCCAGATAAAAACATCTCAAAATGAAATAATTACCATCAATCTTTTAAATCAAATTGAAAAGCTTTCAGACTGTGTAAGAGTCATGACTACAATTGATTAAGTGGGAACTTCAGCCATACCATTTAATTGCAGAAACAAACCCCAACCTGTTTGTTGGTGTTTAACTTAGTAATTTGTTATTTCAACATATTAATAAAGCAGTATTCAATGAATTCAAAACTCTTGAAATATAATCTGTAAAAGTCTGGAAATCACCTGAAAAACCTGGCACTTGAGAAGAAAGGAAGAATTCAGTCTCTCACAATCAAGACTGCAGCACATTTTCTGGAGATTCTTGGAGTTCATCCTCAGGTGTGGCCTATACCAGGTATGACTGTAATTTTTGGTTTTTTTATTCGGAGTAGTTGGAGTTCTGACTCTGTTTCACTAATGGATTTTAAACTGTTCCCTCCCCCCACCCCACTCCCCTCCCCACAGAGTCTTCCCCAGCTGGGATAAAAACATTATACAAAACTGTTAAACCTTAGATTACAAAATACCCTATAAGACTAATCAGAGATATTTATAGTCTGCACAAACTTTGTTTGCTCATCCATGGCAAGCATTTAATAAAGCTAGTTCATCTGGAAAGAAGTTAAATTAAATAATCCAAAATGAATGTGATGCATATTCAGAAAAATATGGTGTTCAGAAGGAACAATAATGAAATTTAGGCCTTAGGAAAAAAAGCCAAAACAACAAAGTCTGTAATTTGTTTCATTCTTTCCCTCATTTATTTCTTCCTACCACCAAGGGAAAAAAAATTAAAGGCTAATATTTTAAATTTAAATTTAAAGGCTAATAATTTTACCAGCTTGGTAATTTTTTTATTTAATGGAAGTTCTGATAATTGTCCCTTTCTATTTAAGTGCCACCTAAGATTGGAAGAAAGATTGAAATTGCAAATTGAGAAATTCAAAAGTATGATAATTGTCCTCCCAGTAAAAGACCCAAAATACTGAAACTTGTCAGCCCGTTCCCTGCTACAAGCACTACGTATTGAAGCCAATAGCCTAAGGATGCAGATGAGAAAGGAAAGGGTGAGCACACCACCAGGAAAAGGATACAAAATAGAACATGTATGATACAGAACAACATTAACTACATCATGGAGACTGCTGTGTGTAGCAGCACTCATCTTTTCTATTTTCTGTAACAATTAAATCCACATCTATAATAATAACCCTGCAGTTTGACTGTTAGCCTTTGGATATGACAGCAATGTACTCATGTTTTCACATGAGGAATGTGTCCTTTGTGACTGTACAAAGATGTATGACATCATGCTGTGCTATCCACAGTCTAACTCAGTTAGGGAGTTGTTTTGTATACACTGAGCTCAGGTAGAAATTCCTTAAGGCCAAAGAAAGGTGAGGATTTCATTGCAAATACTGTATTAACAAAAAAGGTCACAATTATCAAGCTCATGATACTTCCAGGGGAGCACACAAGAGTAAAGATGTGATACATATTAATATGACCCTACAACTTCAGAGACCTTAAAAGGCATTATCTGCCACAAACACTCCTCCTGCTCTATGCTATTTATCATAGACCAATTTCTAACTTATGGAATGGTACTCCCTTTATTTATAACTTGGAACCACTGGCTTACTTCTGCAGCCCCCTGTATCATGCTACCATAATATAAAGTATATAAAGTCATTTTTTATATTGTAAAATTTAATACACTAGCATAAGATATTTTTTTAATTTAAGATCCTCAGGTTTTTTTGCAAGAGACTGCGATTTATGATAACTTTAGAAGAAACATGAAAATCAAGAGTTAGGAACTGCATATGGAAAATTCTGTCATTCAGAGACGCAGACATTTCATGCCAGCAATTGGGGCATTCCGAACTGAGAAAATGTCACTTTTCTTTCAAAGAAGTTGAAGGAAAGAAAGAATCATCATGACCCAGAAGATACCTCCACATTTTTGCAGCCAGAATTGGGGAGTTAAAATGACAGGAATGATTCCATTTTTGATGGGTGCTCATGAGACCTTCAGCATACTTACACATCCCAGAAGATGCTGAGATAGTTATACCAGCTATAGTTTGAAAAACAATGTCAAAGTTACTGTGGATTTCCTTAATAATTTTTCTTTCTTAACAACACATGCATTGAAACTTCTCTTCTTCAACATTTCGCTTTGGCGTCTTGTAAGTGTCAGTTTATCAGGATAACAAATATCACTAATATTTTGTTTAACAGTATTTGTGCTTATCTTCTATTCTGATTTTAAATTAATAGCAATACCTATACATTTTATAGGTGGTGAATAAAAACATACCACCTTATACTTACTGACAGATCTGAATTTTAGATCAGCTTGTCTCATTACATCTGTGGTAGATCTGGGGCATTCTATCCACTCTGACAGGTTTAGCTTGTGCTGAGCAATATCCCTCTGAACCTGACAGTGTTCAGATTCGGGGCACACTCTCACTGCAGGTGGCTGAAAAACTATACTGGAGTTTATGGGATTTATTTCCCTCTAATGTGATGCTTTCTCTATAACCTTAGTGTTTTGATTGTATATGAATAATTAAATTAACTGTTAACAACAAAAGCGAGCCCTTCTCACCCTGAACAAACCCGTTCATACTTTTTTGGATCTAAATGTAATGAGCCCTGTCCTTCATAATGAAAGGCAATTGGAATGGGCAACACACGCAGATTTTCCATACTGGTGTGGGATAATCACCTCTGGGTGTGCCTACATTAGAACTCTTTTTTGGGTCAGCAGTGTAGTTTGGTTTGTTTTAATGCTAATTTCCCCATGAAGTCTGGTGTGTCACGCAAACCAAAGTACAGTCAGGAGACAGAGCGCACAGACGAGATGCCTTCCATCTGAAAGGAAGCTAGGAGGTGTGCCAGAATGACACATAAATCCTTCCCATCCGGAATGAGTGTTCCATGTGGAAATCCAACCTAGAATTAACACAGAAAATAATCTCTGCAAAAAGAAGGATCGGTGTAAATGGCCATGCCCAAGGCACCATCTCCTTCACTTTGCACATTCATTCTTTAGCCTGCACTGCCTCCTAACGTGGACTTTGTCACTGAGAATTGTCATGGCCTAGGAAGATTGGTTTGGCATTTTTTTTAAAGCACCAAAAAGAAACAGGTTTACAGATAAGCCTTATTTTTATATTCTGGCAGAGTTCCAGTTGCAGAAGCATAGTCTAGTCTTCAAACATGCCTTGAGTTCCCAGCAGTCTGCGTGCTAGGAAAGCAATTCTTGGGGTAGTCTTAGCACTGCTACTCAAGAAACAAAAAATTTGGTTTCCTTACACCCACTTCAGTCACACCACTTGTGGAAAAAAGAACAAAACACCAACAAAACCTGAGTATCAGTTACTAACTGTAGTGCATAAATCATTACTTCAAACTGGAAAAAGATGCTTTCATCTAGGATGCTGGAGCAACACTTAATATTTTTATGAAGTAATCCTTGTATCACTGACTTCAAATTGGCCATGAAATATCATAATTCTAGGGATCTGGATACTGTCAGAGCATATTTTCTAATTTAACTTCAATATTCAGCTCACGTAATCTACAATTTAATGACAGTGGAGAAGATAATCTTGAACTGTTCTTCAGGAAGATCGAGAGCACTTTTAAAGCTATTAATATCGTTAGCATTTGCTGTGCATGTTAACACACCATCTCCTTTATTTTTACTGCTAAAGTACAGCCCTCCAGAAGGGGAACAAGCCAACTACACCCAGAAGTTCCAATGTGCCATACACGAGGCAGATTAGCTGCCAGCTGCCCTTCAGATTCAGGCTATCTTAAATCAGAAATCAGATCCAATACCACACAAGTGCAGAACAACTCAAATTCTGGCTTTTGCCCTGGAACATGGCATGACTAAAAGTATGCAAAGGCCCTGAAGTTGAGGATAACTGAGGACCATTAGGTGTGTTCAGTTCCCAAGCTCAAAAATTCTTTTTAGCCTTTTCCTTGGCATCTCTACTTTTTATAGTGTTCTTAGTAGTTTTCAAATGTAAGCTATGGAAACCTTGTCTTTCTTTTACAGGCTATTCCCATAGGAACTTTCTCCTTAGCAACTTTTATTTTCCTTTTTCCCCCTCCATTCCCAGTTCTTAGGGAAACAGCAGTGTGAGCAAGAGGGAAATTACAGGCAGCCAAATATAAGAGACACAAAAGATGGGGGAACAGAACACTTGTAAAGATACAGAGAAATGATTTTTTTTTTTTTCAGTAAATAATGTCAAATCCAAAATCTAGTGAGCTATTTATTTGGTTTCATATAGACAGGATATGATCCTTCTGAAATGCCTAACACGCTTCATATTCTCGAGTAAAGAAAAATAGAATGTGTGTGTCCTGGTGTACACACCCAGAAATTAAAATGCATCTACATGGAAACATGCAAATAGATGTAATTGCAAGTGGTTAACATGCTGAGCAGGTTTCCACAATGTTTTTCCAGCATGTTAGTGAGATTAAAATTGAAACCAGACATACATCTGTCTATCCTTGCATCTAGTGGCAAAAACTTCAATGTTATTAACCTCTTAGGGTTATACACTATCTGGATACCTGCATTGCATATTTTCAGCCTGTTGTCAAATTTTCAGCTCTGTATCACTCTCCCTAGCCTTCCCTTAAAAATTAAGGAATCACATGCACATTTTTCTGTGTCTCAGTGTTCCTTGTCAGGGTCACAGACCTGAAAACCTTACGTTAGGGCCGTCAAGACCGAGGTGGATAAGCCACTATTATGTTGTTAGAAAACAAATACAAATAAGCAATAATATACATTTCATTCTTTCTTCATTTAGTTATTGTTGTAGCAGAAGTTAGAAGTCCTGAAGGACTGAAGGACTTGGAAATAAAAAGGAAACATCATTCTGTAAAGTGGATTGTAAACAAAATAAATGTTTCCTAGATTCTTGATAATTCTGAAAAATCAGGACAGGAAATGATTCCTTTTGAATGTACTATTTATGGATAGTACAAACAGTACCCTACAGCAAATTAAATGTTTGGTTTTCAAGGTGAGGTTTGGTGGGACTTTTTTATTCCTTTTTAAACATACCTGTGATTTGTTCCATAAATGTGAAAATGCAAGGAAAAAAGCATGTTCTTTTTCCTTAATAATACAAGTATTGACAACACTGCCAAAACTCACAACATGAGATCATGAAACCGCCCCACAGACACAACTGTCCCCAGAGGCATTAGCCTATACACGGGTCACATCCCAAAGCGGCTCTGCACAGCTCACTCTAAAGGACGAGGGATATTCCTGTTATTGCCAGCACTGAGGGTATTCAGAGAAATAAGACACACATACAAGAGATCCACAGAGCGAGAGAGGACTCCCTGAACTCCCTTCTAACCCAGAAAGAGCAGCGGGACAGCCTCCTCCTTCCCCAGCAGCACTGCACGTGGTTATCGGCAGGAACAGGCAGAACTGGGACATGAAATGCCAGCAATGTAAACATTAAACGGAAAACAACGATCCCAAAGGTCTTTTCTGACCTGGAAACTGCAGTTCTGTGAGCTCTCCCAGGCAGCAGGTGCGATCCAAGCTGCCGCGGCTCCAGGAGGAACCTTCTAGAAGGAGACGGCCAACAGCTGCTGTTGAACGTGTTAAACTCTGAAATGTTCCATAAATGCCAGCTTAGTGCCAGGCATAACATTTGCAAAAATTTCAATATAAATGCTTTTTTTCTGCCTCTCCCAGCTCACACATCCCTCCTGAGCCATGTGCTGCCTCAATCAGGGCTGCGTGTGGGCCCCACTGCCTCACTGCAGGCACTCACTGACCTGAACCATGGCCATGTGAGATCTTTTCTAAAGTTTGCTATGGTAAAAAAATGCTAAAATTTAGCATATGGACAGCCAGCTCCTGCTTTGCTGAGTACAAAATGGAAGAATAAATAAAAGAACACTGATCTCTGAATAGCCCTAATTAAAGCAGAGACTCCTGTAATAAATGGGGTGCAACATTCTGCTAGGAACGCCGAGTTTTATGCTCCTTTAGGCCCAGCCCAAAACCCCAGGGATGTAAAACCAACTTAACTTCTAATAAATAACACAAACCACAGCTTCTGCAGTTTGGTAACTCTTTTGTTGCATACCCAAACTCTAAAGCCCCTAAGGAAAGCGGCAGCATATGATATTTTAAAAGATGCTGTGAAAATACGGAACGAATAAAAGGTCACGATAACCAATGATTTAACAGATTGTGGGTGGAGAGGTTTTTGTGCTTCTGATAATTAATTGGCAGGTTTAGAGAGTGCAGTTCTTAATTAAACTGTAAATGCGTGTTGATGAGCATCGTGATTTAATAATGATTAATGGCTTTATCCTGTTACCATAAGAACATACAAAATGGATTTAGTTCTTCCATAATTTAGCAGACACATTCATAATTTTTCTCACTAATTTCATAGAAACAGAATGTCTTTCTGTAAGCATAAAGGCTGTGAACTTCAACATGAAGGTTTGGCATGGCTCATGTACAGTGCGGAAGGATGAAAATAGTGAGAAAGATGTGGAGGGGAAAAATAAAGTATTTCTGAGGACTACAGAAGTTGCACTGAGATGGCAGATTTGTTATTTCCCTTTCATTTTCTTCAGAAATTTATTATTGGTGCTGAAAGAAACCAGTCTTCTGCAGCAGCAGAAGCTCTGCTTTGGTGGAGATGTTGTTGGAAAGGAGAACCAGCATACCTAAACCTTTGTCTGTTTTCACTTGCATAGAAAAACAGCTCACGCACCACAGGAGACAGTACGAGGGGCAGATTCTCCAGTCTCCAGCTCAAGAAGCAGAGGAACCTCCTGCTTTTACAGAGATAAGTCAATAAAAGCAAAGGTTCTGCCGTTCCAACGAATCTTTTATTCAGCCTGCACACAATTACTGATTGCAAGCTTGTTGGAGAGAGAATTGGAAACACAACGAAGTTTTGCAAGGAAAGTGTCCGATACAGCATAATTATTCTAACTCAAAGAACTGTTTTTTGCACAAGAAACAATGGAATAGTCAGTGAGGAGGAAAAGGAATGTTTCTGTCCTCCCCAACGGTTAGTTGGGAATTGATGTAACCCTTAGAATTGTCTCCCATGGCGCAGCATCTTGCTTCTTTGCTAGGAAAATTGGAGAGAATGAGACTTTTGGGTGTTTCTGGCTAAAGATGCTATTGCTAAAGCAAAACAGGAATAGCTGTTTGGATTATTCTAGGATTATGCTTTAAAAGAAATCAGGATCCTGCAACTTTTCAATTACAAAGAGTCTGGACCTGGAAAAAAGGAGCCAAACAAACAGAAAAAATGTATAGAGGACTTCAAACTACTTAAAATTCTAAACTGTAGCTAGAACATATGTTTTTTAGCTAGAAATTTCCACGTGTATTCTTCCTACTGAAAACAGTACAAGTTTTCTGATGGGATCTTTGAAAAAGTTTGTGTCAATCTCAAGGATTTAAAACCTGCTTGAAGAGTTTAACTTGAGTTTAACTGTGGAGCTGCTAAGGTCTCTCTCTATAAATTTTACATAAGTTTACAGTGCCAGAGTGTTGTCTGGTGGTTCACACAGCAAGTTAAAGAGCAGTCCCTACCCACACCTCGCAACCACAATTGCTCATGACAAGACTACTTGGAGGGGGCAGGAGGGAAAGACAAGGCTTTATTAAAACCTTCCTGTAGTATCTCATGGCAATTTACCCCACGAAACACAGAGCTTTTTCATAGGAAGGCAGTGTTTTAAACAATGCCGCCTTGCAGTGCATGAGATGGTGAATAGAAAAGCAGCAGAACATCTCAGAAGCCTGCAGTAAACAATTCTTGTTTGGCAATACTTGTGGAAAAATATGTGAACAAATCTTTGACTTTGACTGTAATAAAAAGCTTACTTTACTCTTGGACCATTTGCAAAAGCTGTAGTGAAGATGATTAAAAAGGAGCAAAAAAGGAAACAGTATTTGCATTCATTTTGGTAATAGAATATGAAATTAAAGCATGAAGGGATTAATGTTTTAAAGCTTGACTTGCAGTGATAAAGCTAAGGTATTAGAAGAGACAACATAACCGTTACAGGATAAACAAGCAAAGAAAAAGCAGCACGTGCCTTAAAGATGAGCAAGGCAACCTAGAATGGAATTACAAAATGATTAATCAATACAAATGAGAAAGTGTACAAGGAAAGAGAGCTTGGTGAGGCTTCTTATGGGACTCAACACTGCAGTCTCTTAAAGATAATGAAAGGAGCACAGCAAAGCCAAAGAAATGCTTTCATTCAGTAGCAAAGTCATTTGTGAACAGTTTAAATTACCCTAATCACCTCCCCTCCAGCCGTCAGTATGCTCTGTCTCTTTAGTTATTTAAAAAAAAGAGTTTGGGGAAATGAGTTCTGCAAATCTAAGCTGCAAAATAATTATACACACACCGTTTTAGCATTTTAACAATGCAATCCCAAACATTTGTTCTCATTAGAATGCAAATCGACTCATTTAATAATCCCACATGAGAATTCCACCACACTCAGCTTAAAAAGCGCAGTGGTATTCAAAATATTATTAATAAATGCCAAATATGGAACAGCCAGTTTGTTTTGCCAGCAGCTCAGGGTAGATAAAAGACATATAGAATATTTTTTTCCAACCAAATTCCTTTAATTGAAATTTAACAGTGGGAATGGTCTGGGTTGGTCTTTAAAAATATGAAGGTGACAGCACCCTCTTAACGCAGATCCATTGACTTTCACTAAAGGCTGAGCACCACAGCCTGTCACACAAATCAATGACATCAATTTGCTTCAAGTAGCATCCAATTGCAGTAAGGTACTTCACTATTAATAGCTTTAACCTCTGGTACCAGTTCAAAGCACTGTCCCGAAGTGTGTCATTTCTGATTTATCAACCCAAGTGGTGGTGTCATATTTTCAGTACTACTGCAGAATTTTGATAATTAGAGGACGAAAAAACCCTTAGCAGGGGAAACAAACGAAAATAGCTAAGCAATACTATAATAATCGGAACTTTTCTATGGTATTTACCATCCTATTCTTATCCTGGAATGCTATACATTTCTATAGCTCAATAAAGTATAATATTTCATAACCACCACAAGGAAGTCTAATTTAGAACAGAAATCAGATATATTCAAATGGCACTCTCTAAATAATTAAGAAATCTGTAATGACCAGAACAGATAAAATTAAACAAAATCTGACCTTGAGGCATCTGTATTAATGAGTAACTCTCATGCCAATACATATGAGAAGCAAGGTAGAGATAGCAATAATACTTTCTCCAAATTCCTGATATCAGTAAGAATTTCAAATTAAATACACCATGTGCCATTCTTGGAGTGAGCATACAGAATTCTAATGGATAAAAATCAAAGTGATCGCTCTGATCTGCTTCCAAGCCCATGTTTCAGGCCTGATTCATGGTGATTTAGGGAACAATTTGATTTTCTCTGAGCGGGACAAGTTGTACCCCTTTACTCCTTCAGAACAGCACGGTACTTCTAACTCCACATCCCACAGAGTAGGGCAGAAGGGCCATAAATCCCTGACTGTGACACAAACACCAATCAAAGCTGCTCTTTGCTGCTCTGTTCCTCCAAGTTTCGTTCATGTGGGTTCTGTTACTCACAGAAACGAACATGATGCACAGGACACAACTAGGGGTGAGCAGGGACTGATCCCGAGCGCATGTTTGGCATATTGTGTGTACTCACTAGTGAATACTTTTTCAGTACTGATTAGGGCAATGCAGCAGCTGCTGAAATATTAAAAGTCTTTTAGAGTTAATACAGTATGACAACAAAAACAAATTAAATATTGTAATATGACATGGAGTATAAATTGTCCTTGACACAAAGTTATAAATATCTGGAGAATCTTTATTTGTTTTGAAAATGTCAGCTTGTCAGAAATTTTCTTCTGACTGTTTTAATTACCTCTACATTAATGCACATTTAAGCCACAATAAACATTTTTAGAAATCTCAGCTTTGGGTTACGCAACTATGCTGTTAAGTACCCACTTCTGAAAATTTTAAGACAAATTAAAAGGATTTCAGGTTTTCTGCTCAGAATGCTGATACAGAACCCACTTCTCCCTGCCACGTAAAGCTCTCTATCATATGCTGATCACTCAACTAGGTTGCAGACACGTATAAAATAATCCAAAGCATTCATCTACAGGGAGCCAATGCCAGCTCCCTTTCTGTTAATCACAAAGCGTGTAATGAAGTTCACAGGATGGTGTTTAACTCCTTCAGAGCCTTGGCTGAAGGAGACAAGACAAAGTGATGGATGAGGATGTAGTGCCATGAGCTGCACCTCCAAATACCACACCTTCAAATTCATTATTCAGGCTTTTAACCACTTGATATTCCTGCTTCACGTGAGTAAAAATATACAGTAATGTAATTAACTGAATTTCCTAGAGACACATAACCCACAGATGGACTAATTTAGTTTACTGGCAATGTAATTGCCCAGTAGCAGTGAAGCAATGGATAATTATCCATTGTAAGCTACTGTTAAGTATGTCCTAATAGATTGGTTTCACTGATTTTTTTCCTGGGCATTTATACAACCTCCTCCATTAAATCTTCTGAGCATCTAAAACCTTCAGTGAATTTGTCTTCACAGTTCTCTTAGAAGGTAAATAACACAATTCTCATTTTACTGAGGAAGAAATAAAGAAACAAATTTATTCCAAAGTGTCCACGTGCCAGCTGGGAACTGCAACTTTGCACACCCTCATGTTATCAGCAGAGTGTTCTACAAGAAGTTGTGCTGTGGCACTTGGGTGCACAGGGCACCACTACAGGATGGAGTGGCTCTGGTCAAGGAACAGCACATTTATAGTCACACAAAGCACAGGCACAGCGTGTTGGAAAGAAGTGTGCTTCTGCACTTGGGCACAGCACGACAGCCACAGCTTCAAGTTCTAAGGCTATCCTTGAGAGGAAAAAACATTCACAATGGGCTGAATAATAAAAATGAGCTCCTGAAGTTCATGGAAAAAAGGAATACCAGCACAGCAGTGTTTTTATTTAATTAAAGATGCCTGCTTGCTTATGTTTTGTATACTTTGTGTAGCACTTAGCCAATCACACATGACAGTATACAATTATTCTAGGAAAACTTGCTTAGACTATATTTGCCTCATGCTTTCAACCATTCCAGACATGCAATTATTACACAGTTGTGTCTGGGAAATTATCAAAACAGTATGGTATTTATAAAAGCGAGAGCAAGCCCACATACACATTATCAAATTAAACTGTGGTAATGTGCTTTTTCACATGACTAAAATTTTTACAACATAATTCTGCAATATCTTGTTGCTTCGCATAGTTGTTGCACTTAGAGTCAGTAAAAAAATCTCTCATTCACATTTTAATGCCCAAAACATTGCAGGTTTAAAAAGAAGCTTTTATAACTTCAATTACTTGATCAACGTAGAATAAATTATGAAAATCATAATCTTGGTAGCCTCAGAATTTTGTCCATCCCAGTTTCCTGGTGGCATTTCATGCCTCATGGTTTAACACATAATTTCATAAGAAATTACAGTATTTAAAACGTGCACCATAGCTTTCCAAAAAATCACCTACAACAGGATTTACAAAAGGAATTGGATTTTAGTCATCTAGAATTATAATAGTCCTTTGTTGTGCTGTAACCACACATTTGGCTTTCCTGTGGTTATATCCTTGCTCTGTGCCTGGATAGAGCCAGAATCCAGTGCTTTAACACTGTAAACTCTCTGGTGTTGGAGCTACTTTTCATGCTATGCAGTCATGAAAATAACCTCTACTTGAGCCTTGAACAGAATAATCTCTTTATCACACAGCATTCACATGGTGGAGAGGAGGAGAAGAATCAGAGCAAAATAAATTCTGTCCTTTTACATCCCTTTTCCTCCATCCCAAGTTAAATAACACAAACTCTACACTAGTCAAGTGAATCTACTGCACACTGCAAAGCTCCAAGTGCAGTTCAGCATTGTACTGGCCTGGAAGAGCAAGGGTTTCTCGTGGCCTGTCATCTAAACCTCACTAAATGGAAGGAAGAACAACTAGTCTTTGCCCCTGAGAGAGTATTTTGCTTGTTTGTTTTTTATATTTATTTTGATTTGGATTTTCTTTTGAAGGAGGGGTTGTTTGTTTTGTTTTGGGTTTTTTTTCTGTGGTTTTTTGGTTTGGGTTTTTTTTTTTTTTGTTCAAGCAAAATTATTCCTAATAGCATTCCTAACCAACTAAAAGAATAAAGTGACATTTGCAACATGTTTTATTAATTTGCTAACATTCCACAATGAACATGACATTTTAAAACTGAGAGAAAGATGCTAAGGCAGCTTACTGTTTGCCGTTTCTAGCTGAATTGCATTCATGTAGATTAATATAATTTTTTCCAGCATATTTTTGCTTAAATATCAGTCTAAGAAGAAAAAAAATTACAAGAGAGAAAGAATTTCTTTTTGGAAAAAAACCCACATTTAACATTTGCCAGAATTGCTCACTATTGACCTCTCCTCCTCAAAGAAGCTCTGCTGTGGAGCTCTCATGGCAGGCTTTGACTGTGGCAGTCCTTTACTCCCGTACAGGAAGCTGCTAAATGCTTCATGAGTTGCTAAGAGATTCATGATTTAGAATCACAGAATGTCTAACACACTGATATTCACCAGTATTCCCAGAATGAACAATACCATCAGATTTTCACATGAGAACCTGCCAGAGTTACTGCAGTAGAAACACAAACTGTGATTAAGATAAGTTTTCTCATTCTGTTTCCTAAAGTGGCCATCCCATCCCGCCCCACCCCATCCCATC
>VZRL01003878.1:130681-384348 GCA_013397895.1 Origma solitaria | reverse complement strand
CATCCCATCCCATCCCACCCCATCCCACCCCATCCCAGTCAGGATTTTTTCTAACATTTTTTCTTCTGCAAAATATTACTCAGGAAAATTAATACGAGTCAGCTCTACTCATGATGCTTCCTAATATGAATTGCAAAGGTCAAGGTTGTTCAAAGGTGGAGGGACAGGTGGTAAGTGCCAATTTTGAAAGTTAGTATGTCCAAAAGTCATTCAGGTAAGTGAACACAGGGGAGGCCAATGGGGGTTGATTCTGCTGTCTCTGAATCCTCAAATGAAAACAATTCTAAAAGGATCTTACACATCCTTTTCTTTGAGAAACAGGATACAGACCTCAGTAGATGCAGAGGGCAATTAAAAATTATTAGACAGACCTATACTTTTTTGCCAAGTGTCACTTTTTTAATAAATATTATTAGGAAAAAAATCCTCAGAGAAAATGTGATATTTAAAGAGTATCCTTGCTCAGTGTCTCCAAGATATTATTACATATATACAGTTATAAGGTTGGGGTTTTTTCATTATTCTCTCATTTTTGCTCCTCATGATCATGTGACAAATAAATGCCCTGGATTTTCTTGAGTTGCTGCATAACTATTGACTCACAGTGCATAAGAAGGCATCACTGATAAAGAAATATATAAAAGCACATGTGCCTCTTTCCATGAATCCATTTATAATTTGTTTCAAAATAGCATTAATAACCCTTGAGTGTGTGCCTCTCCATGATAAATATCTAAACACTGAATGTCCTTACCTAAAGATCCACACAGACCACATTTCAACAACCTTAATCAATAAATAAGTAAAAAACCAAAACAAAACAGTAACCATCTAAGAAAGAAATTATGACAGGTTCAATAACTGCCTTTATCATCCTTTATTACGTTAGTTATTCCTGCTATAGTTTGGTTAAATGTGTAGCTGCTGGTGGGTTTGGGGTTTTTTTTTAAAACATACATATTACAAATCAGGAGGCTCACAGGGAACTTTAGGTAAAGCTAACAACCCATTTACAAATCCCTCATTTCCAACAGTATTAAAATTCTGAAGGCTTCTGCTTCTTAATTGTACATAGGCAGGACAATTTGCTCCAAGGTTTTATTGCATTAATTTTGTATAACATTGTTATGCATTATTACATTCCTGCTAAACTACATACTGCTGAAGAATGAAGTAGAGAGCTCAGACTAAAACCCATCCTGCAGTTTACAGTACTGTGTGGCCTAAAATTTTAAAGTATTGCACTTATATTTTAAATATTCGTAACCATGTTACTTGGGAAAAAGAGAATGCGGGGTTGAAGGAACATCAGTGCAGTAGCAGATCTTGTAAAAAGAACAGAAAAACTAATGTAACTTTGGAAATGCATGCAAATTCCACTGTAACTAGTGTGAATAGGAACAGTGGTAATATATGCTGGTATAATTGAAGATATCTTTGCAGTCTCTTCGGACAAGATAACATTTCTAGGAGAATTTGATGCTTCAGAATAAAATAGGAGATTACTTAGGAAATTGAAAAATGTAGGGGGAAAATCCCTGCTCTGTTAATTGCAGCATACCTCTTTGAACAGCCTAATTAAATTCTGCATGTTTATTCTTAGGGTTCCTTACGCCTACCCCACACAGCAGCCTGAGATGGCATTCTGGCTTCACCCAGAGATCTGAATCTTCACCCAGAATGATCCTGTCTGATCCTTTTGCCTCTGCAGAGCTGAGCATGGCTCCTTGAGGAAGCCTTGGAACATCCGAAACCTCCCAGTGCTACTGTGTTTGGACAGGCAATTAGAACAAGCTGCCACCAGAGTGTGGCTGAGGGCGGCAGGGACAGGGCTGCAGGGGACAGGGGACACAGAGGGAGAGGAACCAGGCTCATCCAGCCTGGCAGGCTGGTCCAGGGGCTGCTGCGAAGATTCAACAGCCCTGCTGGAATCTGAGCGCCCCAGAGACTCCTTGCAGCCACCTGGGGAGACATGGAGAGGATCCAGGGATGGCCAGGGGATGGAAACCGCTGGGGCTGGGGCTGGAAGGGACAGCTTCTGCCGGCAGTGCCTGGTGTCACCCAGACACTCATGCCAACACAGTTAATGTCCTCATTTATGACCTGGACGATGGCATGAAGCACACTCCTTGGCAATGACACTTTCCAGCTGGCTTAGGAGCTTTTTTTAGAATTGATTGAGAAAGTCTTATTATTAAAAAGCATAAAAGAAGAAATGAGATGATTGGTCTGCTTCTCTATATATACATTTTGTAGAATAACTAACTGATTATACTGTCTGTATCAAATATGAGCACTTACATATTTCACTGTCAAATAATAAATTATTATGTTTATTTAAAATGTTTATAATGAGCACCTTGTACGTGGAAATCAGTGTCTTTATTCAAATATTATCTATTACTACAAGAAGACTGGCTGGTATTTAGAACTGTTTTTGTCAGAGCACCTTCCATCATCACTTTTGCAAGACAAATGCAAAAATAGAAAGATTTTTTTTACCAAAATCTATGGTATACTAGGGAAATGAGAAGGTTCAGTACAGAATTGTGGGTTTGATTAATGCTGTTATATATATATTCAGAATAAATGCGTAATTCAAGCACCTGATAAGATGCTGCTCACTCATCCCCCTTATTCAGAAAACTGTAAAATAAACCAATGATAAATATGTTCCTGGAACCTCTATTGCTGTAAAAACCAATAAGGATAGAATATTTAAGATACTCTAAATCAATGAAGAATCAAAAGCAACATTTTTAAAAGGTTGCTTAGTAAAAATGTTGCCAATAGAACTCATACACTGACAGTGGTACACACATATTAACTCCAAACCCAGAAATATTTCAGAGGAAAGGGATAATTGTTCGTTAAACCTTGATGTGTGATTGAAGGCAGAAATATCACAGTTCAAAGTATAATGCAATCTAAAGAAATAATTCCAGAAATTTTCTGTAACTCACATAACTACTAGTTAATTCTTTAGGGAAGAGAGCTGACTTTGGCAGGTCCATGGATCTGTGGAAGGAAGATAGATGCTGGGAAAATGAAGGAGCTGAAGTTATTTTTCATTAGAACCAAAATGGAGTTATTTTTCTGAAATTATGCAGGGAGACACTGTGATTCTTCAGATCTGAGTCTTCCCATTGGCAGGGAAGGGCAGGTTTTAGAAGAAAGCTAGGAAATGTATTCTCATGGTTTCTACAGTATTTTTCATTAACAAAACCCAAACAACAAAAGAAAACCAGAACAGAAACAAACCAACAAAAATCCAAAACTACTGTTTCAAGAAGCCTGTTTGGTAACCAATTCCCATTACTGCCACCAACCAGAGCGAGAAGAAGATCAGCATTCCATCTAAAATTAAAATAGATTCGATAATCCAGGGATTATCCAAGGATCCAGCTCCATTGAGACCCTATTGATGAACTGTGCTCTGAGATAGGAATGATGAATGGGCGAGGGAAACCACCAGCGCTGAAAACGTGCGAACAGCAGCTCAGGAGGTGAGGAAGTCAGATCAGGCTCACCCTAATGGGAGCTCTGCCAGCAAGGAAACAAACTCACTGGCACTTTCATAAAACAGGAAATATTTCAATAATATGCTGTAATTTATCCTTGCAAAGAATTTCTTTGAAGAGTACCTGATATAAAGGCAGTCTGAAAAGGAATAAATATGCAACTTTGCCATGTAGTACTTAAAAAAGTTATTCTAAAGCAAATACATTGTAGAAAGAACTAGAATGATTGCTCCATGCTTTCTTCAAATGAAAGGTTCATGTTTTTTTTTTACATCAGTAAATGCCAAAAACTTGACTAATTATGTATTATTTACTTGTCATATTTTTAAATGGCTTTTTGTAGGCTTCTTCTGAAAGGTTATGCTGTACTACCTACCATTATCATCAGTGCTAACACAGAGGTTAAATGTTCTTTCTTCCAAATAGAAAGAGCAATAAAGGGCAGCGGAAAGGGCATTATTTCTTTTTAATATGGTTTTGACTTCCTAGTATTGTTGAGTAACTTTATTTATTCAGCTAAAAAGCTCAAAAAATGATTCTAACAGAAATAAGATATCCAAACTCTGCATTCATATTATTTTGTCTTGATGTCAGTAATAATTACTAAATTAATTTAGGTGTCTTGTTTATTGAATAATGGTTTGTTGTGTTTTTCCTCAAGATATAAACATTCAGAATGTAACCTTTCAAAACACACTTCACACAACATGTTTTAATGCAGGCTTTACAATAAATTCTCAACTAATTCCAATCATGCTTTTATAATTCTTTTTTATCATTACTTCTGCACTGGTACTGTCACTTCATATAGTAGGGCAGTGTTAGGTAGAACACTGATACAAATTTCCTTTAGTTGTCTGTTAGGGGGAATAAAACAACAGAAACTGAAAGGAATTAAGAGGTTTGGAACAAAATTTTCAGACAACTAACACTCAGAAGTTTTGGGAACTGTGTGTTTAGGAAGGAAGGGATACATTGGAACAGAATTCTCTCCAGACCTGGTGCCGTGCCACATGGAAGTCTCCTTCTCCTAAATGGCTACTGTACTTTTTTTGAAAGAGAATCACAACTCAACCTCTGACTCCTTGTGAATCACTAGAGAAAGCAAGAAACTCTACTGGCACTCTTCTTGGAGCAGATTATTTTCATCTCCTACTAGCTCAGCTGCACGCTTGCCTTGTCTTACTGCATCATTTTGTGCACTTTTATTGGAAGTAAAATAGAGCAGGCTCTGTCCCAAACAAGTCAGTGCACGAGAATAGAAGCAAAGGGCATCCGATGTCTTATTTCCCTGAAGAAATTGGCAGAAACAGTTCCCATATGCCTTGTAATAAGAACATAAATTCTATATCAAGCAGACTTAATGTTAAATAAATCATTTAACAAGGCAATCAATTCCAAGACGCACACATTTTTGGGAAGGAATCACAAGGAAATCTACTGAGTAGGATTCTGCTTCCAATGTATCACTGCCATTAAAGTGAAAAAGTAAAATGGTGGATTTAAAAATGGCCAATTCCCAAGGTCTCTGAAAGCACCATCTCTAAGAAGGCATTTTCAAGTGTCAGATCTGTCAGCGGTATGGAAAAATGGTAAACAAAATTATAGGAGAAAAAGAAATGGAAATTATAAACTTATTTCTGTGAAGTATCTAAAAGACATAGAAAATGCTATTGTGGTAATATTTGAAGAACTAAGTATTAGATCTGACAGGGTAAAAAGCGCTTGGGGGAATGCAGAGGTCAGCAGAACTCACAGCCACTCCAGGCTGTTTGCTCTATCCCCTAAGACACTTGGCTGAGGCCTTCCCAGGACACAATATTGACCCAACATTGTATTCAAGAAGAGAGAAGATATCACCCACTAAAGCCACCAAGAAAGACACAAAGCACTTCACTGGGATTTGATTCACATCTTAACTCAGGTGAAATACGGCAAGATTTCATCCACGTGTTTTTGCAGTACTTAAGAAAAGGCTTTGTGAAATCAGACATTGATAAATGCTGGCTTCTCATTCTCAGGACCTTCCATTTGTATTGTGCACATGACTCACCCATCATGAATTTTAAGACAGTTGACACTGCTAATCTACTTTTAAAACTTTACTTATTTAGCAGAAGCACATCTTCTTAGGACACTTAGATGTACTTCTAGTACACCTAATAATTCTGTGCCTACAAAGAAAGAAAGATAAAAACAGCTAGTTGTACTTTTTTAACTTGAAGGGAGATATTCTGCCAGGGTGATTATTTACTCTTTACTTAGAATCACAATTTGCCCTGCTGCCTTTATGTGAGTGGCTTGCAGTAATGGAAAATCTATTTGCTTTTAGTAGAGCATAAGATACTCAACCACCATAAAGCTTATTGTCAAACTAGTGCTGGCTCTGCACAAAATTATTTCTAATGTTCTTCATTTTATTATGTTAAATGAATTCTCTAGTGCAATTATTTTGCAGTAGATCATGGGGGTAATAAGCTAATTGTTACTTGTTTTAATTGCTTAAGTATGAAGTGTCAGTGATTTATAAGTAATGAAGAAGCTAAGATGAAGTCATAAAATACTAAATGCCTGTAAGATCAAGTAATGCTCTTCTGCAAGGAGGAAGACTTTATTTCCCAATGGCAAAAATGCTGCATGCTCAGCCTCTCAATAGTAAGCTAAGGACAGGAGAAGGAAAGAATTTCTGATTTCTTCAGCATAGTTCCTTTCAAGTAATGGTACGATCCCTTCAGTAAAATCAGTGGTACAGTGTTAATAGAACACATTTCATATACTGCACACAAAAAGGATGACACGAACATTACTCTGCATGAACTCTATGAAAACGTTTCTGCATAGATTTTTTATGCAGTCAGTGGACCTAAACTAGGCAGTGTTCAATCAGTTGCACCTGTTTTGAACTGGAACACAGTTACTTTAACAAGTGATTTATATTAGCATGATCAAGTAGAGTTTAGCTTTGTATGATACAGAACAAAGTCTTATTATTTGCTCTCACTGTTTGTAATGAAGCTGTCCTACAGTGTATGCTTTTCCTTGATCCAAAATATATAACTATGAAAATTAGATGGAAAAGCATAATTCCCTATTGCATTGGCCCACAGAGATGGATGAAGGAAAAGTTGGTTTGTTTCTTGACTTAATGTTTTAAGCAAGGTTCTAAATTTCAAAGACTTGACATAAATAAATCTGTATGTGTGTATTTACAAACTATATTTTAAAATATTAGAGGATTGATGTTCAACAACTCTTCAAAACTGTGCAAATTACAGAAAGTGGAACAAAATTTCAAAGCATCAGAACAAGTTGATAAAATATATCTTTTTAACTTGCTTATCCCCAGTGCAAACTGCAAACATACAGAACACAGAACTTTGATTCTAGTCCACAAGCTCAAGGAACATGGGAAAATTTCACCCCATCTAATCTGAACTTAAAAACTTTAAGGCTTAATCATTTCCAGAAATCAAATTTCTGAAATATCATCAGAATATCTTTTTATATAGACTATGTAAAAGAAGAACATGCTGATATACTGTTCTGAAATTTCATCTGTGTTAAAAAGTGAGAATCTTCTGCTTTCTCTAAACCAAATTTCTTAAGAGTTAAGGAGGGCTTTTAGCAATACTACATTAGCAAAAAAAGGATCAAAATACCCAAAATATCCACCAGCAACCAAAACCAAACCCAGAAAGGACAGGAATATATATGGTATGGACTTTAGGAAATTTAACAGTTGGAGAGTGGGAATTTTGCTTTTTCAGAATAAGTTCCAATGTAACGAAGTTAAGAAAGAGACCTAAAAGATAAAGAGGATGATCATTGATACAGCTCCTCCTGGATCTTGGATCTACTATTTGACTTTTGTATTTTAAATAAATATCACATTCCAGAATTAAAGTTTTATCAAAAATAATAGCTTTGTATTACAAGTTTTACTTGTGATCACTGTTTTTCAAAGAAACAAACCTGAATAAAAAAGTCCTGTCCTCATCTTCATGAAAATCCAATTACCAGTCAACAAGAAAGCAGCAAATTGCACAATTTCAGAGCAAATTTCACTGTGTGATCTTTAATCACTTGTAGTTGTATCACACATACCGTACTCTGCATGTACACAAAGTTGGAAGATAAGAGTGACCAAACTCAAATATCGTGATTTTCTCATAAACACATGAAAATTTCAGTTTTCTAATTAAAGGATTTTTCTGTGAAATATACATTCAAGTTACCAGTAGCATAAATCAGTAACTAGTACTATAACAGATTCATGTGAATACAGAAGAATTACACACTTGAAATTATTATAATTTTACAAATGCAATATATATTATCATAATCTGTATTATAAAAGAAACACTATAATTACAATTAAAAACTATTATATTTTCCAAAGGAAACTGTCCTTACATTTTCAGTTACTATTAAAATCTCACTAAGAACTTGCTAGCTGGTTATAAAATAATAATTTTTGATTTTGTAAACATTTCTTTAATACTTAAAAATAGAGCTTTTCTAAGAACATGACCCATGTTCACTATATATATTCATTTGAAACAAACACTGAAGTCTTTGAACATTTGTGCTGCTCCCATTAACTGTATTTATTGTGGACATACTGACAGACCAAAATTTGTGCCTCCCTGCACCACACCTGCCCTGAGCAATTTCCAATCTATAATGTTTGGCCAAGAGAGACAAACAGCAGCAGAAAGCTAAATGTAGGCAGGAAACTTCAACCCTTTCATGCTTACAGAGTATATGAAAGCTAAATCTCTCCTGCACAGTTTACTAACTCATTAAAAATCCATCCATAGGTGTGGAATGTCGACATTATCCCAAACTTCCAGAGTAAAGAAAACACCCACTGTTAATATTCCTTTCTACACACACACACAAAGCCCAAACCTTTCTGCTAAAGGGATCCAGAACTGCACTCAACAGGAACAAGTGAAATAGAGACATTATTTTATATCTTTATGAAACAGGACTTTACAATCTTTGGTCAAGTAAAAACATAAACCAAAACTTGTTTGCATCAATAAACAAAATCTTTTTAGGTTGTACAGGTCAGAGAAGATTTCTTCCCATTGCTTCTGTTCTGCTTCTCTTGAAAACAGTATGAGGCTATCACTGAGTTTGCAAGCCAAAAAGAATTTTTTTTTTTTGCAAGTGTTCCCCTATCTGGTTAAATCATAAGCTTTAAGATAACAATAAGCATAAAAAAAAGTGGGATTTTTTTGTTTGTTTGTTTTTGTTTTTTTTTTTTTTGTGGTGGGGGTTGAGTTTAAAAGGGTACATTTCACATTGCACAATCCTTAATTCTTTCAAAGGTATTACTGTGCACGTGCCCAGAGCAATGTGAGCACTACACAGTATCTGAACGACTGTTTACCTTCTGTTATACTGCTGAAGAGGAAATTGAGCTATATATGTTTTTTTATTGGCTTGGGATATCTATCTACTATCTGAAATTACTTCTATTTCCATATCCATTATGTGAATTGGATGTGGAAATTATAGTCTCAGGTTTCTTGTGGCATCTGCACACTAATGCTGATAGCATGTGGACTCAACACCCCTTGGAAATAATTGTATGAGATCACTCACACCATTACATTTGATGCATTAGGTCCATTACACACTCCCAGAGATCTCTGTCCTCACTGCTGTAAGCTGTATCCTTGATAGTGCTGATATCAAGGAGAGAAATTCACCTCTTATTCAATCATAATAAATGTGATATTTCAGGGTAAGAGCAGCTCCTGATGAAAATCAGCTTCTTGATCACAGGTGGTTTGCTGATCTCACTCTAGACAGGATGGGCACCTTTTCTCTCTTTTGTAATACCAAACGTCAAGGGGAAAACACACTTAGTGATCATCTGGTAAAGTAGTTTGGGCTCTTCAGCCAGCGGAAAATCATACAAATACATTAATCATGAAATGGTGCATAGAGATAAGAAACCAAGGGAAAAGTTCTGCTTTAAGAGGTGTAGTAACGAAACCCACGCTGGACTGAAACTGAGCTGCAGCTTCCTGTGTTTCAGGCTCATCAGATTGCCAGGACACAATGCAGTGCAGTCTAACTCTGCATCTGTGCACATAACTCCTCAGATTTCACAGGAGACTTCTAATAGTTGCCAGTACAACATGGCAATCCCCAGCCTAGCCCTTTAATAGCCAGCTAATGAAATTTAAGCTGTATCGTCGGCAAAGGAGTTGCAAACTAACAAACTTTTCACACAAAATATCATTTACCTTTTCTGAATTTCCTTGTTCCTGCTTTTTCTGGAAAAGTTTAACACCACAAGCACTTCTTCAGGCTACTGTGATTTAAAGCAAACAAACACAGTAAGTACCTTTCCTGTTACTTTGGTTACTGTTTTCAAGGCCCTTTTATATCAAATAAATGCTAAAATCGCCAGGGTTTAAGATGAAGCAAGGAAGGGGGAACAATTTGGTTTTGGCTTCATTTCTGTGCGGTTCTAGTAGAATTTCGTGTCCCTCTGCTTTGCTGAGTATAAAGCAGATGTGTGAGAATAGAAGAAAGAAACCAGCTCCTCTACTGCTTTGGTAACCAGCAGGACATCGAGATGGAAGTTGCTCTGAAGTCTGTATGCTTTCACTCTGAATCTTTGAAATTCTATGTATATCAGATCATTCTAAATACATATACAATAAATTATGAAGATACAAACACAGACAAATTCCTCTTTGCTCTCAAAATTACATACCATTGGGGTAAATATTGCCACAAGTTAACACACAGAGGTTAAGTGAGATATAATGAGAAAAATCAAGATCACAAGACTCCAGTAAATCCATTTTGTTGGATATGTATCACACTTCACAAACCAAAGGAAAAAAAAATCACTGTTAAACAAAACAAAATGGACAAAATCATAATCCACGTTCACTTGCCATAATCAAACCATCACCAAGTTTACAAACACTGTGTGGAGCTGCTGCTGAAATACTGAAACTCAGGCCAAGAATACCTAGTGAGCTGGGACAGCAGTTAGCTTAACAGTGAGCCTTAACTGGAAGGATTTATGGATTGGGGGGAAAAAAAGGAAAAAAAGAAAAATAAGCTGGTGCATAGAAATCGTATTCCTTTTGCAGAATCACATTGCATTTCAAATGCAAACACACAAAGGAGCAAAAGGCAGTTTGCTTCAGAGTATGGGCTGAGAGGGAGTCTGCAAACTGAGACCATGCCAAGATACTTTGCATATCGCTTGGGCTTGATTTCTTTTCCAAGCTTTATGGGGGAAAAAGGGAAGTAATTTTCTCTAGAGAGATTTTTATTTGGCATTATTTTTTGAGTCTTATGTTAAGAGGAAAACATCACAGAAGCCATAAGAAATTATTGATGAAGCTGCATTATTTCCTCACCATATGTTATTAAGTGACAAAACATCAGTTGAATATGTCTTTTCAAGAAAGATTTTGAAAGACTCAGGAGCTTTGTCAAACTAGTATTATCCTCTTAAGATGTGCCAACACTGAAATAAATTTTATTGCTTCTGGAATTAAGAAGTATAAAATTGAATGGGGGGAAAAAGTCATTAAATGATTTGATTTTGTGTGTTCTTTTTCCCATCAATCTCAAATGTTTGTATTCAGAAGAACTCTTATTTTATCTCTCAAATTTTAAGTACTAGCCATCTGTATTATCCACAGTATTTGGGATAGATAGATATGAACAGTGTTTATATGAACAACTTAGAAGACATGCGTTTGCACTTTCAGTTGTTGGAAAATATTAGTCGAACACGTTAAGCATGATAATCTGAATTCAAAGTAGATGTCAGCTCTCATTGTATGCTGTCATCCAAAGAGGAACCCAAAATTACAGTCTAATGAGAATAATGACTAGGTTAAATCTGTGCCAATGCCCACTTTCATAATAATTTCATCTGTTTGTGACATCCTCTTCCAAAAACCAGGCCTACGCTAGTTACATTTCATAGGACACAGTCTGACCTAAACCTGCATGATATTTCTTAGACCTTTCAAGAATTTGGGGAGGCCATTCCACTTGTGTTGTGGGTTAGGTGCTAATGAGGCCACAGACAAAAGGGAGAAAGGGATGGACAGCAAACTACAGAAAATATTACAGGAAGCATTTTCTGCTACATTTCATAGAGGATATTAGATAAAAATTCAACTACATTTTAGTGAATGACTGTTACAAAAATGGGAAACAGCCAAAGAATCTATTGCAATGAAAAAGATTTAGTTTGTTTTTTTTTAAAAAAAGGTTAATTATAAATGAGCATTCCCTATGGATATCTCAGGAGATATGTCTCCGTCTATTTCTTATTGACAGGTGGTAGTGTAAACGAAATGTGGTATTATGAATTCAAATTGGATTTCAACCGCTCATCATTCATACTCTGGCTTTAGAACAGGCTGAAGCTATTATAGCCTAAAACCCATAATGAAAATGGGTATCTTCTATGCCATTTTCTAGTCTCTTTTCTTATTTTTCTAAGAGGCCAGATTTATGATGTCCTTTTAATGTTTATCATCTCAGGAATGTGTTACTCTGGATTGTATACATGTGTTACTTTCAATTAGGTGAAGCAATAAATGCATACTCCATGACACAAGTATAAAAATACAGCATTTGGGTGGGGGTATTTAACATGGACAAGTGTCAAATGCAGAGGATTAGTTCTCAGTCATTTGGCACAGAAATGTTGACATAATGCTATAATAGGGGTTACCACTCTCAAAATGTCTATAAGACCCTTGGAAAAAAGATAAATTATACCTGTATACTCCAAACACAGGATAGTTTTTTCAGTCAAATAAACACAAGACAAATACAAACAAACTCCACACTAAATACTCCATTCCCTGCTTGTCAATTTAATTTCTATCTTCTTGACCTTCCAGTTTGTCCATTGGTTTAGAATTATGCAATTTTTGAACACATTTCTATGCCAGTGTATATAAGCAGCAACACAGACCCAGAGGTGTCCCTGCAAAATGCAGAAAGGGCACAGCAAAAAATTGCTTGCCCCTAACAATGAAAGACAGAAGTTACTGACAGAAAGAGGGAAAACATCTGTACTGAACTTCTCTGCCATGCCGACTATGGAACTTTTTGCCCTTATCCTGTTTCTTATCTCCTTGCTTCCTGCCACTGGCTAAGGCAGCAGCACAAAGTCTCACCACAACCACAACGCTGGGAAAAAGCAGCTGCAAAACGTGCTGGGATGGCAGCACTGGAAAAGCAGGGATCATTGTGAGGCACAGACCCTGCAGAAGCAAGGGTTCACAGAGATCCGTTCTTTCAGAAGGAGCTAAAAATAGCAGAGCTTGGGGATGCCAGGGATGTAAACCAGGCAGGTGGCTCTGGTGTGACTGCTGCCGTCTGCCGAGGTAAGCTTATTGTTCATAACCACACACACAGAGTTCCAGCTGGGATCTGAAAGCCAAGCACACCAAAATTTGGTTTGCACTTCCCAGAAGGTGCCTGTGCTACAATCTCTGCTTGGTGTAAGGGACAGACAGACAGACAGTGCTAACTAATACCAGCAGCTGTGATGATTTTACAGACACAGAAGCAACAGGTTGTTATAATGAGCCTCCATCTCATATTAATTTTTAAATAGGAAACTCCCACTACCAAAATATTCTCTAATACAATTTTTAATTATTTGACTAAGAATCCATTGTTAGCATTTCATAGATCTGTACAGAATAACTTAATCTGCCATTTGAAGTTCCTTTGGCAAATGTCTTCACTAACCAAAGCAAGTGAAAACTATCTGATTCAAAATTAACAATAATAATTTAAAAAAAACCAACAACTCCCTATGTACTCTTCAGCTCAAAAGAACAGGATGCTTTTCTTTACTGTTAATAAAATGCAATTATTCATGACCTTTGGAAAGATTAAACATAAATGCAAGAAGAGAAGGGACTGCTCAGCCTTTCTGAAGACGGAAGGAGCTCATGTACCTTTCTAATAGCCCTCTAATTTAATTAATATATTCATCATACCATCTGGTCTGACTCACTCAACATATAACAAAGTAGAGCCCAATTAAAACGTTATAAATCTAACTCAACCTTAGAGTGGACACTTTAGATTATACCATCATTGTTAAAAGCTGGGCTGTCAGCAATGTGACAGATGATTCCACGGAAGCTAATTCAGCAGATACTTTTACAATGCTCTCTTCGTTAAAAGCATCTGTATATTGATTTCCATATTTGTATTTTAAGGCAATCTCATGCTTAGAAAACAAGATCTCAATGTATAAATGAGGCATGGAGTATCTGTCACTTGTCAGATCTGGACTGAAATCCAGAGACAAAAAAAATGCCAGGAAATAAAATATTTTACATCTCCAGTGAGTAATTAACCAGGCTATTATTACTCAAGTTATTTTCTGGAAAAAAAGGGCAGAAACTGGGAGGAAAATCATATTTGGTTTAGTTTTTATAAGCCTTCTCTCCTTCCTTTTAAATACCAGCACATTTGAAAATAGCAGTATGATTTTGAGATGCATACACTTAGTTTCCCATTAAATTTTACTATAATTCAAAACTCATTTTGCATTTTTCAGTATTAATTTAATTTCCATCAAAATTTCTACAAATGGGCCTTCCATTACCAAAGTCCATGACCCGGTCAACAGATGAAGGAGAGACATATTAATTGTATTTATCTATTTTTGGTCAAAAGTGATTCAGGTCACACTGACAGAACTAGAATCAATTTGTAAAAACCCTTTCTTGTTTATTCAAATGCAAAATAAGTAAAATCAGAATGACAGTAATAATTACTGTTATTTTTCCTGAACATCTACATACAGATAGGATGTGAAAATATATGGATAGAAACATCTACTTTTCGTCCGTCCCAGGCTCACCCCTCATTTTAATGAAATACAACACTGGTTTTTTGTCACAAGCCAGGTCATTTTTCTACAAAGTGGGCAGAAATCAGTAACTTGCAAACCACGATAGTCATGGGAAAATGAGGGGATTTTTCTGTGTGATTGATCTCCCAAAGAGAGAACAATTCTTCCAAACACAGGCAGCTGTGACTTGTTCCACTGTGGAAATTATCCCATGCTTCCCCAAATGGCTGCTGATAAAGAAATTTTAATTTTGAAGAGGTAAGTAACACAAGAGAGAAATATCACTTGGAATAACCTTAAATATCACACCTTAATATATCTATACCTTAAGACATAACAATATGTAAAGAGTGACCCTCAATACTTATTGTAGCATAAGGAATAAATTCTACCCTGGTCTATGAGAAACAGTAAACATGGGGGGTTTTTTGCCTTTTATTATACATTTCTTTCTGCTCATCACCTTTCACTAGAATTAAAAGTCTAGGGTTTTTGAGAAAAAGAAAGTCCTTTTAAAATAAGAAATGAAAAATTATTGATGAATTGATACCAGATTTATATTTTCACAGGACACAGAAAATTCTTTCTCCTGGGTGTGACGCAACCTATTGAGACTCTGTAGGGCATAATGTGATAATATTTGCATTAATCCTTTTTTTTTGCTTATCTTTCAAAGCACAGAAAAAAGAAGAAAGTGAAATTACAGATAGACACAATGTCAGCAGCATCCATTTTAGTGTTGTGGGTGCATTTCCCCTGTCTAACTTTTGGCTGTGCTTGGGCTGTAACAGAAGAACATATTTGCATCTTAGTACAGTCCATCAGAGAATCAGTCCACCAGTACCCCTGCCAACACTGGGAAAAGAGAGGTTTCTCTTTTCTACTAACATCAGTTAATTTATCCTATTTAAAGTACCAGAGTTTTGAATTAGATGTAATTGAAAACCTGCAAAACAGGGTGAAACGGAGTTTTAGCTGAAAATGTAAATAATGAGAGATAAAGTGATGCATGTTACCAAATCCCATCTATCTAGATTCCCACCAGTTAAACAAATGTCAGGGTATTGATCTGTTCATACAATAGCTCAGGGGGCCTTGTCTTGAATTTCCTGTGGCTCTCAAGAATTGCAACAGCAGCTCTGGTGCCAGGGCTGTGTCCTGTGCCTGCCAGAGCACTGTGCTGGGGGAGCCTGGGGTTGTACACAGAGTCTGGTTGGGGCAAACAGGACACAAAACCCTCTGGACTTCTTAGGCAAACTTCACAGACTCACCTGCACGCTGGGCTAGGACACAGACTGCCCTTGGAGGAGCACCAGCACCTCAGCAATCTCCCCAGAGCTGCTCCTCACTTCCCATCCCATCTCTGGTAAAACATATGGACAGGAGGGCTCCATCACATTCGGAACCTTTTGGCATTTGTCCAGTTGAGCACAGAAACTTGGCCACTTCTGCATAAGGCATTAACTGCTTTTATGGCCTGATTTCACAGCGACTGGAGATTTAATACAAGGAGCCAAATACTGAGAGTATTTGCTTCATGAGAAACAGACCATGACCAGGACACGGTAAAGCCCAAGGTGGAAGGACCTTCCCAGGTCACTCCCCAGACAGTCCCCACTGTCACACTCACACAAACACAGTTTCTCTGGGGAAATGCACCCACAGCACGGAAATGAATGCTGCTGACAATGCATGTCCAGCAGAGAGGGCAGCGCCCTCCGTGAGCTTCTTCAGCCATCACACCCAGGGCACACTTCCTTTACCAAACTTCTCTGCGTGACTAGAGAGCTCGAAAAACATTCTTTAAGGACTTCTGAGAATGAGCTACTAATTATTTAGTTTGAGGATCCTGGATTAAGAAGTATATACCAAGTGTAACTGTGACTCAAAGTAGTCCATCCAGTGCTTAAAAGAAGTTTATCTAGTTTATCTAGTTATCTTAAAAGAAGTCTAACCAGTTTCACTTAAAAGAAGCCAAATCCAAAACATTAGCATCATCTTATTTTGAATACCTTCTCAGCCTTTTTTTGAGCTGTATTTTACTATCTCAGGCAGGCACCACTTGATTTACAAAAAGAATTTAGAAGCACAGGAGATATGCTAATTTCCCAGCTTATTATCCTGCCTGACTTCCCCTGTATTTTTTCCTTTTCTTCCTGTCATGAACTGAGAAGGTCCCAGATGGAATTTCTAAATGAAAGCATTTGTGTCCACTGCTCCCTACAGAAAAATTGTTAAGGGAGAAAGTCTGTGGGAGTACAAAGATTGGGTGAGGAGTTAAAGGGAGGACAAAAGGCATCAGTGGGAATATAGATGAAAACAGGCAGGAACTGAGAAGAACAAAGACTAAGCATGAAAGAATAAATATTAACTGCCCTCCTATACATATATGCCCTTTCCACAGAATATGGAACTACTTTTCCCCACTTCCTACTGAAAAAGTCAAACCTGATTTCCCGCTTTTATTAAAAAGTAGATTAATAGCTCTTTCAACAATTAATCTGAACCTTTCTTCTGTTATCTTTGCTTACAATAAATGCAGTTCTCATTGAAAAACATACTCAGCTGCTTCACACACTTTTTACTTTTAAATGCAAACTGAGGAGAGTGGTTTTGGGAGCAGGAGGAGAGGGGTTTGCTAGCAGTGTGAGCTCTTGCTGCTGCCCTTAGCGGTGCTGACCCAGCCCAGAGCCTCCGGCCTGGCCAGGCACAGCAGGCTCCCAGCACTTCTGCTTTTATTGCTAAAAACTTCTGCTTATAAACATCACCACCATAATTTTATTACAAACACTTAGTGCAGCAAAGTGCATTAGGGCAGTATTTTGCTTTTAGGTCTCTTGTTACTTGTAATGACCATAACGGGCAATAAAATCTGTTACTAATGTTTAGCTTGGTTTAATCAACACACGACCACAGCAAAGCACAAACTGCTGATCCAGTGACCTCACTGAGCTGTGTTTAGATCCTGCTTGCTGGTGATTTACAGCTGCATGTTCCCTGGCCTGTATTAAAGTACAGTGAGCCGACTAACTACTTTCAGAATCATTACAGTAATTGGGAGACTGTTCTGTAGCTTCAAGGGAAAGGTAATAAAATGGATTCTGAAAGATTCTTTCAGTGGAGAGGGAGTGGTGGGTTTAGTGTAGTAAACTTTCATGGCACGATGGAAATGCCACCTTTCCCCGTCAGACAGGCACCCTGACACCTCCTGCCCAAAGCTGTAGGGGAAGCCAAGGGCTCAGCTCTGTGAGAGAGAGTGTGGGAACAAATGGGATGAAACTCATCATCCAGAGCTCCTTGACATCACCTACAGAGCTGAAGGAGATGAATGAGGGACAGCCACACAGATTTTACAGCCACTAGCATCTTACTTTTCTCCCTCCTGACACTTGCAGGGAGCACATAATTACAAGTAGTGATTTGCATTAGAGAGCAAATGTGCGTTTCTTTCGTTATTCACTCCCAGGTTAGATTAACTTTGTGTATGAAGACATACATAAAAATGTAATCATTTCATTGTCAGGAGCCTAAAGCTAACGTTAATTACAGTTTGAAACTTCGATTATTATTGCATCTTTACCTATTGAAGTGTGAAATAAGCAATAGTAGTTGGAATGCACCAATTAAATTAGCTTTTGAGATTGGAATTCATAAATAGGATACTATGTTGTATTTACAGTTAAAATTGTAACACAGCGTGCAAGAGCCGGAGGGTTCTGTATTCTAAACAACAATACACCTTAACATTCATTCAAAGAAGGAAAAATATTGGCCTTTTCCCATATCCAAGCTTTATGTCTTGTGGAAGCAGATGCTATGTTTATTCTATTCAGCCAGCTATTACAAAAAATCAAATTCACCATTTTCATAAATCTTGCATAATACACACACCCACGCCCCTTATAAAAGCAAACAGATTGTATAGCCAGAACTAAGCAAATACTGAATACAGGTATTCAAGAATAAGAATTCAAAGAATTAATAGAATTCTCTGTTAGCTAATAACTTTTTCTTTTGGTCCATTTTCTAGTTTGTTCATTTCACTTTGTTGAGCTGGAAAGTCAACAGTACAAAAATGTATCACCTAATAAGTTAATATCATAAATACTTGGAGGAGAAAATGTGTGTGTATAAATTACAGGGAAGCAATAACGTTTTACCTATATTGTAATTATTTAAGGACAGAGGCAAATTAAATTTACTTATATAAATAAGGCTTTAAAGAACAACAGGGCTCAACTTTAGTAGAACATAGAATATTCCTTTCAATGCTTTTCAAAATTCCAATTCACTTGTGCCAGTTATTGCACTTCTGAAAATGTACTGTCTTTGGTCTAACCACAGAACAAAATTCCCTGATATCTTTCTCTCCACATGAATTCTCTCTCCCTTTGTAATAACCAATTTACTGAGTTAGTTACTTCCCTTTCCGTATTTATTCTTTATTATTTATTAATAAATTTTTTTATTTATTCCTGTGTAAAACTAGTCTTTCACCAGCTTTCATCTTTCCAAGTATCCCTGTCTTTCTTTTACCAAATTTCCTTCCAATATAAGACACCTAAGAAAGGCAGTCTGATTTCTAAAATGCTGCACATGCACAGTTTTAGTGATTATTGGAAGATCTTCCTCATCCTGCCACATAATTGAGAAACCAACCATCACACTGTACAAATGATGAGATCTTGGACTCATTCTTTGAACAAATGCTCACTTAGGAGAATGCGCTTGATAACGGGATCATAATTGTGGTCACATTTTGTATTATCTTTTACATGCTTGTTACAATTAAAATTGCCAAATCATTATTAATTCAAATGAAATGAGATTTCTACAGGAAATAAATTGTTAAAATTTCATTCCAGAGAGGAATTTGAGCAATTTATTGAAAATTTGGTTTTTTTGTTCCTACAGGAAACTTGACCTTCCTAACTGACTATCATTGAAAGCTGTGAGCTCTGCACCTCAGCACCACATGATCAGCAGACAAAGCATTGTTTCTTTTATTGACTAATCTGCCATCAAAAACAACTTTTTTGGACATCAGTCCATGCATGAGTCCATACATGACTAATTTGCAAGTAGTTAAGAAGCTTAGAAATCTTCACTATGCACATTTTAAGTTGTGAGGTTTTTTTAAAAGAAACATTTCTGTGTAATAAATTACTCATTATCAGTTACAGACAGTTTTAATTACAGGTACTGACTTAGACTGAGAGAAAAAGTCTGCACAAAGTCATCTAATAAATTTGATATGAAGAAGAAGCATGAAATGACAACCTGAAATTAGCAACATAAAAGCAAATTGTTCTCCAAATTTTCAAGTAGATCATAAGCTTAAACAAAGAACATATTTTTTAGTGCCTCTTAGAAAACTCACTCCTTTGAAAGAGACACCAGAAAACTTATTATGCATAAGGGACCAAAAAGTGGGGATGAGTGAGCAATAATGAAGTAGCAGTTCAGAGAAGGATTTTCAACAGCTTTCTGAAAGCAGCAGTACACTGGAGAAAAACATTTGGAGTGTGAAAAGAGTGTGGAAGTAATTCAAATCCTACAGAAGACAAAACTTCATCCAACGTAACATTAGTGACATGCACAGATGACATCTCAAAAAACTCCTCATACAAAATTAATCAGTCAAAACAATTTAAATACTTTTGACTTGGGTTTATTGCTATTGGGGTTTTGTTTCACTGTATTGCTGATCCCCAGTTTCAGTGGGCGACAGGAACGAGACAGAATCCAAAGCAGAGCTGTGGTGACAGGCAGTGGTTTAGAAGGAATCGATGATACACTAGATTAGTGGACAAACTGATTAATTAGTCACTTTGTCAGTGTGCTGGGGACCTTAGGGGAAAACTGCTGTTCGAGTGTCCGGGGGAATCTAGGGCAGAGCGGGGAACTGGCAGGTCTGGCAAAGATCACTCCCTTTGCCCTCACAGGTACTCCTGTCCTGTTTCATCCCAAACAGCCAAAATTCAGGATGCTGAGTCTGTCGGGATAAGTAAAATTATCAAAAGATAATGCCTTAACACCAGCAAAGTTCTTTTAAAAAACGATACAAAGTCCTGTAGAGCCATTCAGGAAACAGATATTTTTTTCCTTCCCTCAGGGTTTTAAGTCCCCTGATTTCTTTCCTTGCGGCTGTAATGCCAGTGCTCTGCAAGTCCTTACTGCCTTCCTCATGTCCTTCACCTAGCATCTCCTGAAATAACAAATCTGAGTGCTCATATAACTCACCTTCCTGGGCAGCTCTGAGCAGAATCTAAATTTTGGTGAACACCTTAAAAGCTTTTAATAGTGCCGTGTAACTTGGTCAGACAGGGAAACATAATTCCCCTCCCCTGCTCCACTCTTCCTCTTAGAATGACCCAGTAATGGAGCTGGACCGAGAAATTATCAAATTTGTTCACAGATTCTATTTTGGACATGAAAGAACTGACCTAATGAAAGAGAAACAGATATGCCTTTATAAGAACTCATGTGTTTTAATAACTGAAAATTCTCACCAAAAAATCCAATAACCTTTTAAAGAATTAGAGAAATAGTTTTCGTTGCTCTCCTACACAAATCCAGCTCAGGTTAAATATCTCTTGACCTGAAGATGTTTACGTTTCTTAGGCTTTGAACTAACTTTAAAAATTATTTATTTTCTGCCTCACAGACCAGTACTATGCCTCTAACCCTGAGTGAGCACAAAAGCCGATGGTCAGTAATTTCTGTGTACAATGATTTCAAGTTGTTCAATCCTGAACACAAAGCTCCTAAGATATGTCGCTAGGTTTTGGGAGCATGATCATTTAGGTTAAATCTTTAAAACTTTGCCATATCTGAGCTGCATTTAAACCTCATTTCTTCCATGTCTGCTTCTCAACCAAACCCTTCTTTTCCTCTTAACTCCAAAGTTATGTCTCTCTGAGCCACAATCAATTTGTCAATCCTTCTCATCTTTGCTGCCTGCTCAGAGCAAGTCGTTTTCATCCCCTACTATCTCATTTGCCAAGTTTCATTCCTTTTGCCAAGGACTTTGCTAAGTCTGGCAGTTCCCTCCTCTGAGCCAGCCATGCTGACTGAGTAAAGCTACCGTGGAAGTAACAAAATATTTTCCCTTTTTTAGGGAGTTCTAGTTTCAAAGGCAGTCAACATCCATGAGAGTAAACTCAACCTTTAAAACACTTTTTTACTGGGGAATTGAGTATTCAAAAAGACTGCTGAATGTCCCATGGGGTCAAGCTAAAGTAGCAGGAAATTACATGTTGCATAGAGCTCCCGATGTGGAGAAACAGTTTCAGATCAAGTAAAAAAGATAAACAGAACACCAAAAGATCCAAAGTTCCATAAAACCCTACCCAGAAATGTATATGGTGTTGCAGTATTTATTTGAAGGCCTGGAAGCACAAGGCAAAGCTCAGAGGACTGCACAGGTTTCAGTGGATTTTCAGTCGAGCAGGTTTATGGGTCATGCTCTGCCTGATGCAGGTCAGTGCTGCTCACTCACTTCTCGAAATGCTGAAGGGATTCATTACATTTTGGAAAAAGAAAGAAGCACTCTAAGGCCAGCTTTTACAGGCAATTCTTGCTATTTCGCTGCGTATTTTATCTCCATCCATTGGTGAACAACTCAGTCACAATCCAAAGCCATTACACTGCTCACAATCTGCTATTAAACACAGCAACAACATCTCTCAGGAAGAAATAGGACTGTCTGAAGCCATGACCAATTTTTTAAAATGACAATTAAGATGGAAAGATGCTAGTGACAACTGCAATGGATGAATAGAAAAATTAATGAGGGCCTCTCCATTTTGGGCAGAATTTTAACAGATAAAGACGAACTTAATCTTATATAAACTGGCCTGCCCATGGAAATGAAAAAAATATTATTCAACTCTAATGTTTTCACCATGCCTAGTCTGAGTCCACCCATTGATATTTTCAGAAAGTGCTGGATAGATTCTCTCAGCAGCTCCTCAGTTGTCTGAGTGCCAAAAACCCCGTGGCCAGCTGTGTGTTGAACTTTCATAAGGGTCAGATTGCAGAGACAGAAATAATGTAAGAATAAAGCTCTGGGTTTGGTGGTTTTTTTTTTCCTTCCATGTATTCTCCTGGGCACCCAACATGAGAACATTCACAGAGCCTTTGAGCTCGTGAAGGATCACAAAGTGTGATGGAAAAAAGCTGGCAAAGACAAAACTCGATTCATACCTGTGTTTTCTGAAAGTGCAACAATGTGCATTAAAAACATCAATCTAATTAATAGATATATTTCTGTTAGTAGCCATTTCACAAGACCGCAGACCTAAATTAAGGGTTTTTGTTTCACTACTGGATTCAAAAAAGGTCATGTCTGAAATGTGGAGTAAAAATTAAAAGTTTTAGAATTAATTGATGTTCCATAACCTGACCTTCCAATCCGCTCAAAATATGAACAAGAAAAGTGAGTGATGCTTTCTTAAATTAAACTCACCCACATGAGAAGATGCCTGGTAGGAAAGAGCTCTTCAATTTAGAAAACAAAGCAGAAATTCTAAGTTCAGGATGCAGGCAAAAGAGGGAGCCAGGTGTCACTTAGAAGTAATCAGAATAAGCAGAATGTCTTAATCAGAAAAACAACCAACACAACCAAAATAAGCAGAAAAGTAACCAATGCAGCAAAGGAGCTCCTGAATTTCAGCTACTGCACTTGGTGATATTCCTCCTCCCTTGCACATGTGAATATGAACACCTTGGAGACGGTGGCTCATTAAGGTCTAAAATACTTCAGAGATGGCTTTTAAAACACAATATCAAGGCTATGTATAAAATATGGTTTTGTCATAATGTTCTTCAATAAGCAGCACCGTAGTGTGACAAGATTTCAATTGTTCGAGGTACTGTTTGTAAATTCTCACCATCCCCATGTGTCTATTTTATGAGTGCTACTTAATACTTGGATTCAAGGATAACTTCTTTACAAAACTGCTGCTTCTTTTCTAACTTCTACTAGAATGTTTTAGCTCAGAATTGGTCCTATTAGAAGTGATATTTTCAAGACAGAAAGCTAATTGCTAGGGTTCAAAAATTCAGTGATGATTTAAAAAAAAACACATTAAGGTATTAAGAATGGCCATCACTTAAGATCAAGTGACTTCAGAATATATTTTCTTTTTAATTTCAGCATAAATTCAAAGTATTACTTCATTCATGACTTAGCCTTCTACAAGTTACATACACTACCATCTTGGTAACAGCAATAAATGATAAATGGGTCTAAAACATGTATTAAAAACCTGAAATACATCCAAATTGCCAAGCCTTCTCTCTTAAAACTGCTGTGAATCAGTAGAAGCGATAAAATCTTAAGTGAGTGCCATCAATTAAATGCAGTTATAATGAAATAAACTGTATTATAATGTAATTTGAGCAGTGCAAAACTTGGAGGATGAAGCCTCAAATGAGAAAATGGTGCTGGGAGAGATTTCTAACAGAATATAGATAAAACTTGCTCACTTTATTCTGAAATAAGGACTTACAATCCCATTTTACTTTATCGTACAGCTATTCAAGCCTCTCCACCTTCTTCCTTCATGCCACCAAAATTTGTGAAACACTTGCAAATGAGAGTGCACCTACAGTGCATTTTCTGTTTCGTAGTCAGAATTGGACACAATTCTGACTATAAAAGAGAAACTCTTCAAGGAAAGAGATCATGTAGCATTTTCTTTGTTATGCTGCTTCTGCAAGAGAACAGCTCCAAAGAAGGGATGCAGCTGTTTGAATATTAGGGGAAATAATGAATAGATTTTATTCCATTTGTAAACCACACTGGATCACTGATCGCAAATAAAACCAAAAAGTGGAAATCATCTCAGAGTACTGATCTGGCCCCAAGAAGATTTCCTTTCCCATATTTGTTGCTTTGGGTTCTGTCAGTTTGTTTTATAGCTGCAGTAATTTTAAATGCATTTTTCTCTCTTGTGAGATGCACTCTTTCAACTTTCCTTGAGGAAGCCCGAGGCACTGATTTATGGTCAGATATGTGTGAATGTATCTGACCATAAAACACACTATACTTTAGTATTTACTGCTAGAAGACAGACAATATTCCACATTCAGTGTCTGAGTTATGTCAGCCTGCTCTCTTGCTGTATGCAGGTACCATAGCATCCTGTTCAAAATAAAACCACATCTGGTTTATTACATTATTTCTAAAGGTTTTGCCAATGTAGCAATTCAACCTCCACTAATGGTCAAAGGGACACGTGCAGTGTTCTAATCTTGCTTATAAAATAATTGTAAGTTTGGAATTTTCAACCCATCCATTGTTGAAATATGGAGGCTGACAGCATTTGAAATTTCCATTCTCAGATTTAAAACAGACAGTTTTCTTCTCCTTATAATGAATAAAAAGTCAATAATGGTCTCAAGGAGTCAGAAATGTGAAGCTGTGTCTGAGCTCAGGCTGAGGGATTCTATGGCCTTTATGCTGAATTTGCTACATGGGCATGTGTTGTGTGACTGCCATTCTTAGTCAGTGGGAGTAAAGAAGTAAATTATTTTCTTTGAATTCTATCCATTATTTCGTGTATTAACATTTGAATTACTAAGAAATATAGACTCATTCATGCAACATGACTCGAAAGGATGAAAAATCGCTCTGACTTTATAGTTACTTACTTATTTCGAATACTGAACCCTAGATGTGCTGTATGATCTAGACCTGTAATTTCTGTGAGAAAAATGGTAAGTGAAGCATGAGAGCTTGAATCTTATGGTAAAGGTATTAAATATATGAAGAAAACATTTTCTATTAATAAAATCTCAGTAATATTTATAATAGTAGCTGTATAAAAACTCATGGGCGGTAAATGGGACTTTCACAGAATCCAGGAAAGAGCTCTGCTAAAATCTCTGAAGGATCAGTCTCTGCCCTTCCTGTCGTGACTATAAACCAAACACCTGTGACTGAAATGCCTCAAACAGAGGTAACCTGTCCAGCACAACAAATTCAACATCTCTAATAATCTAGAATTTTTCTGTTCTGCTGTATTCTTTTGAAAAGGATTATTGAACACGCATCTGATATCAAAGTGTCCACAAAGCACCATTTTCCTACTGCAGAACTGCTTTGCAGACCAGCTGTCATTTCTGGCTTTATTATCCATACGTGGTCTGTCAGGTAGCAACAGTCTTGGATGCCAGTGATGCAAAGTGCTGCTTCTAACAGCAAGACAGAGGAAAAAACTTCCTCACTGTCCACAGGCAGCTCAAAAGTTGTCATGTGCCTTCAGCAGCATGACTGGGTGCTGATAAGTAGGGTCACCTTTTAGGCTTGTTGCTTGGGAGCAGGCTTATCCTGTAGGAATCACTCTACAGAATATTGTCCTTTTTTTCCCCCCTTCTTCTAATTAGGGACATTACAAAGAAGAGAGAAATGTGAACTACAGAAGTTCCAAAAGTTTTTGGGGGATTCTGTACAGATAACGCAAGGTGTGTTTTGTGTGTGAACTTAAGGCCAAATCCTGATCATCCATGGAGTTAAAGACCTGTTCCCTGATTCCTGTTCAGCTCATAGGTATTAGCTGTAAGAACAGCTACTGCCAGCAGTTTAAAGCTGGAATCAGACTGCATGCTTCATGTGGAATAACTATTGCCTGAATTGCTGCCACTTGCTGCTCTGCATTTAACTGCTCTGCATTTAACTGCCCTGCTAGCTGCATGTGCTGAGACATAATCGTTTATGATCCAAATGCTCTCTGCAAGTACAGTCAGAAAGAACTAATTTTGGCACCACTGTAGATGTTTAATGCTAAGGGATGAGTCAACAGCATTTAAAAGAACCAAACAAGCCACAAACAGAAAAAAACCACACCCCCAAAAAACCAAGGAGAGGAGCCACTTCTTTATAAAATAAATTTAGACAGGAAATACTTAGCTACTGAAATCACAGAGACACAATAAGACAGTAATTTGAATTGATGATCTGCCATTTTTCTGCATCCCTCATGACATGTATGTCCCAGCACTGCCTACACACTGCACAACAAATTCCTGAACCTCCTGAAGTTATCAGGCATGCAAGCCACAGAAGTACGTGCACGTTTATTATTACTGTTTTTATTTGGATACACAACTGACCTGTACAGCAGAGAAGACAGGCCAGAGTTCCACAGCAGAATCTGGGGAGGCTGGAACAGAGGTCAAACTCGACATAGTTCAACCTGAGCAGAACAAGGGCTCTGCGTTCTCATGTAGACACATCTGTAACATCTGCATCTCTCCTGACAGTATTGGATATGAAATCGATTTTTATGTGCAAATTCTTGCTTTGCTAACCCATGGATATTGGGCTTAGAGCTTCTGACATTAGGATTGGGTCCACAAAGAGTCACACAGTTTGGCCAGACTTGTTCTCATGAGAAATTCGTGTCTGAGGAGCAGCTCCCACAATATACCTTGTTTAGCACACAATGCATATTATTCCCTTTTCTTATGTTACAGCTAATAAGGTTTGGGATTCACCGTATCTGAGCTTTTATGTGCAAAAGTACCTCATAATTCAGAAGCTGTTCATATATAAAACATATCGTGTCAAATGTAGACATCAGGCTGACATTTAGGCAATTGCCTGCTTTGTTTAACCCCTAATCCATTAATGGAAAAACTCCTTAATTTTTTGAATTGTACTTTCCTCATTCCTCGAAGACTTGAAAATGCTACAGTGATTTTCTAACCAAGAAGCTGATAGACTCTTATAGAATACTTGATTGAGGTATGTTTCTAATTTAAACAACTCCTCCATTATGTAAACGAGAGCAGTGTAAGATAAGTGGAACAGTTTGCATCACTTAATGCAAGAAGCCATTATGGAAGCCAGAGCTTGGCTGCCAGAGAAAGCTTCATTAACAAGGTGTCTGGGTGGCAGCAATAATAAACAGGCTTTTTTGAATTGTTCATTACCTTTTAAAGAAACCTTCAACAAAAAGGTTACCCCTTAAATTTCAGATTGAAGAAAATACCAAGGGAGCCTTTTCAGCTCATTTGAAGTCTGAAGGCTATTGTACACACTTTTTTTAAACCTGATCAAAATTCAGTCTGCTGTTTGTTACTAAATTATGTATCTCTGAAGCATAAATGTGTTAGCTTTAGAAAGTTACAAATTAGTGTATTTCCATACAGCTTGGGAAAATATAATTTTAACTGTTTTGTTTTGGGTAGGAGAAATATTGCTTGCATTATAACACAGGGGAGCTGTTAGTAAACATGGCCAGACAGTTTCTTTGGCAGCAAGGTTCTCAGAGCCTTACAAGCAAATTATCTAGAATTATTAACAGTATTTCATCTAATGGATGATTTTTTAAAATAGAAATATACATTTATCATTGAATTTTCTATATGAAGGTATTTTATTTTAATGTTCACCTTTTCATTCTATAAGAAACTACTCTGACCCAGACTATTTGCTTCCTCTATGTCTACTTGATTCTATAAAACTATAAACTCTGAGCATTTGTAACAGAATATTTTCCTACTCGTTTATCTTACAGTGACAATTTGGTTACACTGCCTAAACTCTTCAAGCAGAACTGATGACTTCTGAAAGTGCCATCAATAAAAGAAATAAGGGCCAACTGTTACTGTAATCAGAAAAGGTTGCCATGGATTTCAGTGGCTTTAGGATCAGGACTTATGGCAGGAGGTAAGAAGCAAACTAATTAAAATAGATGACATCAATGAAAAAAAAATAAAAGACAGACAGCAAAAGGGACCAAAGAGAAAATGAAAGAACTAAAGGAGTTAAACCAGGAAAAGCAGAATAAAAGTCAGAGGAGGAAGAAAACTGGATAATTACACTGTTACAAAGTAACATTTGAAAAATGAAAGAAAACTAACAGAAAAAAAAGTATGGATAAAAAGACAATTCCTCTGCTCAAGCGTATATTTTATCAGGCTAAACAGCAGAAACCCAGGACATATCATAGAAGTTTTAATTTCTACTCTTCAAAGCTGTGAAAGGAAATAATGACTTCAAACTGGAGTAACAATAGGAAAATTGGAGACTAGACCGCAGCTTTTATGTTATCACTATTTATTTGCAGTAATGACTACAGTATTAGAATCATCCCATTTTTGACACCTGCAATATGGTTTTACTCACGAGCTTCTCATGTCAGAGCCATTGTTCTAGAGGCTTGAAATGTTTTTCCTTTTTTATCTCCAGGATATAAAGGAATAATGTGATTTAAGCAATTAGTAGCTGTGTAGAAAGAGGATTACTGATGATGATGATCAGAACTCATAGTTTTAACAATAAATCTACTGAGCTAGCAAACAAAAGACTTTCTCGAGCAAAATCTGGAAATCTGAAGGATGAGTAAAAGCTACAAATTTCTTTATATTTATCCTTTTCTGTCCATGAAAGATAAGTAGGTTAGTAAGTATGACGGCTGATTTTTATTTCTGACATGACAATTGCAGTTCTATTCAAAAATAATCAAACAGCACAACAAAATCAATGTCAAGGATATTTTTGTTCCTTTTTAAGAACTCTTTTTGTAACACAACTTCAGCTTCTTTGAAACCATTTCCTAGTGAAAACTATTTAAAATTGCAATCTGTCTTTGCGGACTCATCTTCCTAGCAAGACAGGCAGAGTGACCTCGCATCTTCTTTTCTGATAGAATATTATTTAATTTGGAAAAGTGAAACTGGTAAAGCTTTGCCTCTCACTTATCTTTCCCATTTTTTAAGCAATTCAATGCTTTTAAGCAATTTCTAAGCTTTCACTTGGTAGCGTTGTAAGGAAATGCTTAAATGTAGCATTTGAAATAAGGTTTTTTTGGTCACAAATGGAACCAATGCCATCTCACATTTTCTTGCTGGTCCAAAGTCTACAGCAGTTATGAGGAAGGCAGCAGTTCACATGGGTTCTATCTCCATGGTAACTTGTTTACAGGGACTGAAATACATGCTGAAAATTCAAGGTTAGCTTTCCCTTTGTTCCTGTTTTGATGTTTTTGGCAATATGAATAATGTGGGCATAATCCTAAATTCAAACAGCTTCATGGCAGACTGAATTGAAACAAAACTCTAGACAAAATATGCTTTCATCACCCCCATTAGAAAAAGAGAATCCAAAAAGCTGCTTAATCAGACCCATCAGTTGCCTCTTCCTTTCATACTCCAGAACAACCATCCTTATTCTGCATTTCAAGATTTATACCTCGAGGAAGGAGGCTATCTAAAGATTTATATTTTCATGACGTGATAACTCAGGGTACATGAGTGTCTGTGTTGCACACATATCATAATCTAAAGAATTTGCTCTGTCTAAAATAATTTCAGAAGTAAAAATGAACAGGTACCTTTTCAGAACTTAAGCTGAATCACATGATTGGAGTCTTTTGTGTTAAAAAAAAATCAAACTTAATAACAGCCACACACCACAATTCTGTAACTTCTTATAATGCTTCTCATAAAAGTTTTAGGAGACTTCTTCATCCCTCACTTAGAGAAAACAATGATTAGAAGAGCCCCCTTGCAAAAACCATCAAGGACTGAGGTGACCTTGCTATCTCCTGTGATTAGTTTAGGTATGATTAGAAATCCTCAGTGTTCACGTAATTCGTGTAATGAAACGTTTGAAAGAAGCATCTTTAAGAAAAGTTTAAACCTACTGAGCTATTTTTTTCTTTTTAGCAGATTAAATATAAAGAAGATAATTTATGTTATTAATGAGGCACCCTCTAGTTTGGCTTTACTCTGTTTGCAGCAAATAGCTTTGATTTTTACTCAGCAGCTCATATGCTTGCTTACTGTACATTGCCCCAAACAGAACTTTAAAAAATCAGCTGAGAATGCATATAATCCTTTAGATGGCACTGAATGTAACACATCTTATTATGATAAAAGGTTTGGGGAACTTTTGCCAAAAATTCCTTTGCAGAACCTTTTTTTTTTTTTAAGTTGCCTTACTTCTCCTTCCTATTCATTAAAACTGGAAATTCCTATCACTCCCTTTCTGTTAGAATAGAAATGCTATAAAAATGGCTAGATAAAATTCACCTTTTGAGCAAGGCAGTTATTTTATAGCTGCTCGATCTGCTATACAGTGCCGGCTCTTGATGTACTCATTAGACAAACAGTTAAAAGCTGTCAAGCTGCTGGATAGATCAAATTCTGCAGGATTTGAAACTAAAGCTACTGAAACAAGGAAAGGCATTAAGAATTCAGCCACTACATAAGGATCTCTATCTGAAACAGAATATTCTGTGTGCTCACAGCTACACAGGCAGAGCTCAACTCTGGCTGTGAAAAGAAAGGCAAGAAGATATTAATTTATTTCCAGGTCTGAGAAAAGCAAAAAGCCTTTTGAGCCATTACTGTCCAGTTTTAACCTAGACTAGGAAAAGCTGTGTTAGTACCACTAATGTTTTTAGCATATATTACTAAATAATGTTACATCACTTTTCTAAGCAAAACAAATGCATTTGAGAGAGAACAGTACGGAAATATCTGTATTATGTCATTTTGGTAGTACACAATGAATACTTACCATAAAAAAATCAATGTAAATTTGAAAAAATTGTGAATTTATTCTGAAAACTGTTTTTAAAAAAGCTTTCTACCATCTGCTGACTAGCTTTACCTAACAGAATTGTGATTGCAATTGCACTACATTGGAAATATTAGGCATTTCAATTAAATTAGCATCCATGAGCTGTTGAACAGATATCCAATACATAAGTAGGACTCTTTCCTTTTTCCTTCTGACTGAAACCCTGAAGTTTTTGCTCTGTAAAGGAATACTTACATTCTGTTCTTAAGGTGCAACCCCTGTTCCCATTGCCACATTTTTTGAAATACTGCTCATTGCATGGCTCCTAATTGACCCTGGGACTGTTGGGTGCTGCTGCCAGCCCAGGTCAGCGATCTGCACACAGCAGGACTTGACACTTGGCCTAGCCAGACTGACTTGGGCAGGTCTCTTATAGCAACAATGTAAGCATAAAACAAACATACTTTCATCCTTCCTTCATATATTTCTCGCTAATTTTAATTGAGGTTAAAGAGTCAGCTAACTTAGACATTGTTTGTTAACAAAAGATATTTTAAAATAATGGCCTTCTTCCAAGTTCAGTTTTCCTTCCACGTTTACTATTCTGTATGGCATGGTCGAAATGTAAAATAAAACGCTGTGGAGTTTCTTCATCTGCTAAAAGTTGCTATCCCTGGCTGTATATTATTTTTTGTATTGCAAGCTTTTTAGTTGAAGTGCAAACAAAACAGTGAAAGAAAATAGCTTTTGGTCCCCTGATGCAGTGCCTGACAGCTGACTCGGCATAGCACAATGAACAAGACATGCATCGCTTGAGAAGAGACAGAAAATGTCAGCTGGGGCTATTCATATAGTGAATAGGATGTGATAACCTTTAAATACATATAAACAATGTGTCCTCACACACGGTGCTTTGGTGTTCTCTTCAGAAAATACTGTCCAACCGTTCTGCCTTCGGTACAGAAAGCAGCATGCCCACCCATGGAAAGTTAATGGCTTGCTTCAAACACAGAAATGAAGCTTTCTGAAGATCTAGTTAGTTATCATGGTAAGGCGAGTAGTCAGAATTTTGATTATTGATGTGGTCCAAGCAGCAGATAAATATAGTTCCAATCTGAATTGACAGAAATTACAGAAGGAAATGCCAATATGCACACAAAACCCCATGGTTTTACGCAGCCTCCCTCCACCTTGGTTTACAGAAGAAAGAGAATCCCACAACCTCTGATTGGTTCACAAGGTTAACAACTGCAAAAAATTCCAGGGAAACATTCTAGATTTGGCTATGAAACTTTGCCTGGGGTTAGAAACTCATCAGTTATGCTATCCCGATCACCGATGTTCACGGTCACTCATGAAGGAGCTGTAATAGAATCTGTGTCTGCAGCAATCGTCCCCCTAATGACCATGAAAATCTCTTGTGATTATCACTGTTTAATAAAGCTGGGGCTAATTTAAGATATCTGGGTTATTAATTTCATCCTTAAATGTATATATAGACACCGATTTTTAGGAAATCTGCATTTTTCTATCTTCAGATAACATGCTGATGCCTTCTGCAGGATGGATCCTCCTCACTCCCATCAAGCATTTGTTATGCCTGGGGAAGATTACAGTTTGTATTCATTTCCAGCATAATCATTTGGAAGAGATATATGAGGTTGGGGATACCAAAGTCTGAGGAAAAATGTAGCATTTTAAATAGCTGCAGCTAAAAAAAGTCTGCGAAGATGTCTAAGTGACAGTATTTGCTCTGGGAAAACACAGTAAAGTGATTGATTTACATAAAATAGTGTAGAATTGCAGTGTTTAAAAATACAGTAATGTAAAAGTGTGGATATACACATATTCAAATAAAATAGCAATACGGTTTTAAGTAACTAAAATTAAACCACTGGAATGAAAACAATATTTGGATGCCATTGAATCTGCTGATTAATGCTGGTTCACTGAATATTTTCCATCAAAGCTCGCAAGAAGTCACAAGGTGAGGTGACAAACTGCTCATTACATCTTCATTTACTTTGCATAAATTCGAAAGTCTGATGCAAAAATAAAGGAATTAAAGGGCAATCTTGGTCATCAAGTTCAATCCCAGACTATCACCAACATTTCCATTATATAAGATCATTCACAAATTTTTTAAGGTTCAGCACAGAACAAGTCTGCTCCACCTGAAAGACTATTCCAGAAACCACCTATTCTTATAGAAAGAAATCCTCTAATTTGTGCCCTGCTTTTCTTCAAGTCTGATCATAGCTATTTGCCACTATGCCATTATGACCCTCCTGCTTAAAGAGCTCTTTCCTATTCATTCTGTTTATCCCCTTGGTACATTTGCAGACAGAAAATCACTCTCCATCTCAACCCCTTTATGCTATTTAGGCAAGGCAAATTCATCCAGTTTGCTGTGGTACCACAAGCTCCCCACTCCTCAGGTCATTCTAATAACCCACTTGGGTATTTTTCAGTCCCCCCACACTCTGCCCAGGACTTACACGCTACCTGTAATTGTTGCAGCATTCCTGACCTCTGAGCACCTGCAGGTAACTGCTTCTTTTCTGCCCCTCTGTTTTAAAGAACCAGAAAATATTATCTCTTTTTTTAATAAAATGTGACATATCTATTCCCATAAAGGTGGTGATTGATGTTGTACAAATAATTGCTTTTCGCTTTGGTGTCTAAGCCAAAATACATAAGGAAATGCAAGCAGAAATACTTCCTGCCCAAGTTTGTTGCTAAAGCATAGAATAATTTGTTACCTTCCAAAACAGTAGAAGGAATTAATCCATGTTTTTGTTAAGAATAAACTAATCTTTACTAACATGACCTGGGTTTAATTCCCTTTCTTGTTTTGACACCTATGTCCTGCATCCCAAAAGCATCCCAATAACCACATTTCTGGAAGAGGTGAACACTGTCTTCATCATGGCTGAACTGCCACAAGTTCTTTTTGTGATGCATGATGACACTCCAGACTCAGCTCACTCCCCTGACATCCAAATCAGGCTCTGTGATTTGGGGGAGCAGTTCCCCTCTCATTCCATCCCGACAAACCCGTGCTACTTGATGTGAATACCTAGATTTTCACTCCACCCACACGAGTGAGGGAACCTGTATGCTGAAAATTTCACCAAGCTTAGACAAAAGCTGAGCTTCATTCCCTGAGTCAGAGACGGAATATTCTGCCGTAGAAAGATAAAAATCATAATTTTGCTTTGTCAAATTTGCATGTGTGTCTTGTCTAATTATGTATACATTTGAAAAATACTACTAGTAATTAATTTATAGACACACATATATGTACACCAACATATATATTCTTGTTTCGGGTGGGTGACTACCGGGAGCACACAAATCTTGTAAGGTAGGCTTATCAATGCAATTATTTCATAGTAGTGGCAGATTCATACCTTTTGCATAGCTCTGCACTTGAACTAAGACAGGAGCGTAAATTTTCCCTTTCACCCTAACAAATTAGAAATTTAAACCACTCTTCAAACAATCTACTTATTTCCAACTGAGGAAAAAAGTATGACAGTAAATTGTTTTTAGAATAAAAGGAATTATGACAACATCTTTCTTATTTAAATAAGGACCTACCAAAGCTGACAAGTTTAAGTATATTAAATTAGGCAATTGAACACTTTACTTGCAGAGGGAGAAATGGCACACAACACTTAAGTAGGACTAAGACTTTCAAATCTATCTCAGAATTCTTCTGATCCTCAGGATTAAGCAATAGGGTTGACCTTTAGCCTAATGGTCCAATGGAGCTGTATAGATCAACTCTTTCCAACATTTTGGCAATTGCACCTTTGTTATAGATTTGACAATCACCAGATCCAGCACCTGACTTTATTTGCCCTATATATTTCCATTCCCTTCTCCTCTCCATGTCCTCAGCTCCTCCTGCCTGCTGGCAGGCTGGCTCTGGCACTGCTGCAGGACTGCCAGCGCAGCTTTGTCACTGGTTTGTCGCTGGTTTGAGCCACACATCTCCAAAAGCACTGGCCCTACTTTCATGCGTGTCCCCGCACCCTGTATTCACACTCCAAATGGCTCAAAGTCAGTTTTGAGCACTAGAAGTTCTCTCACCCACCTGTTTCCACTTACAGCGCTCAAAATTAATTTTTTGGGGGCGGTTTAGTTTTCAGCCTTACTGGTGCTGATCCAGACTGGGTCTAATGGGTTGCAAAACTGCACCCAGGACTGAGCAAGCCTGGCTTGCCCTGCTCAGCTTTCCTTGCCCTGTAGTCCAGCTCCACTCCCTCTGCCCCCCAGGTCCAGCCCAGCTCCAGCCCAGTTTGCCAGGATCCACACTTCCACTGGGACAGCACAGCGTGTCCCTCTGCTCAGCCCTGGCTTTGCTTCACACTAAACCAACAAACAAAGCCGAGCCTCCTCTGCAAGGGCACGAGAGGCAGCAGAGCCCCGCGTGGCATTGCCATCATGATGGCGAGAACAGGGGACAGACAATGCTGATCTTCCTCTCAGCACATGCATTTGTGTGTGTTTGCGCACACCCAGGTCCATTCACATCTCACTGTATTCTACAGAAATAGACACACACCCCCGAGGATGGAAAATAAACTCCAATAGTTGCCCAAATGTTTTTATTAGGAGTTCAGGGTATAAAAAGATAATAAATTCCTATGATTTTCTATTTAAACAGCACGTATTCTGCTCTCTTCAGTCTGCTGTTTTCACAGATTTGAAGATTTAATGGCACCCACTATAACCCCCAATTTTCAATATTCAGTGTCCTGTCTTGCTCCTGTTTTAGTCAGTGGGAGTTTTGCTGTTATCTCAGAAGAGCAGGGGTGAGCATGTGGTTAGTATGGCATTTGCACAATATTAAAATAACCTCTCATGATTGGAACACTGTGCCATAGTTAATTAAATATATGAATGACTTGTTTGAACAATCTTCTGTTTGCATTCTGGATCGTAGCCATACAATCTGCTGATGGTGCCAGGGTTATCTCTGCTTCTGCTTAGACTTTCTCTGGTTAGTTCTGCTTACTGTGGTTTGTTAAGCATATGTTCTTGTGAGTGTTTCTAACCCCAACCTCCACTTTTTTTTATACTTATATAAACTGGAAGTGACAAGCCATTTGTTTACTGTGGTTCTAAATTAATTAGGATTCTCCAAGGCGTATTTCATACTGTTTGCTGCAGATTCAGTTTACTAAGCACTGCAGTGGTGCTTTGCACCTTACACATAATTTTACAAAGGAAAAATTACATAAATTTTCAAAGTATCTCAGAATATTTTGTTATAGAAAGTAATTATATTATAAAAGATGGAGACAGAGAAACACAGAGAGATGAGGTATTAATGTGCAGCAATTCAGTGACACAGCTGAGGAAAAAAGCCTGAATGTCTATATTATGTTCATAACTGATGAGTAATTACTGAAATGATGATGCCACATGCTTAGTCTCATACCCCTAAGCACATCTTGCTACAGCAAAGACTCTTCCAGATCAATGAGATGTAAAATAGAAGATACTGACGTTCCTACTTTGTTAACTCCTTTATATCAGCTCAATATCATTTACCATTTCATTGACAACATCATGCAAGATCTATTTTGCAATGGTTAGATCTGTACAATACTAAACTCCAATGATTAAACTGTTAACCTTGTTGGACTTTCACACCCAGACATATAATACTGCTGCTCACCTTCAAAAGACTCCAGTTGATGAAGGGAACTTTAGACCATCTGTAGAATTTTTTTTAATTTTTTTTTTAGTAAACTATATGACCAAGGATACTAAAAAATCAGTAAGTATAAGCAATCATAAAAGCATTCCTATTCACTAGCCTTTAATAAAACAATAATTTTGCTAATTTGCTGTGGTTCAAGGTTCCAGGACAACACCAGAGAGTAGCAGTGATGTGTAGCAAACCTGTCTAGAACAAAAAGATAAAACACTCATAAAATCAATGGCTGTCTTACCTCTCCTAATGAGCAATCCGAGCCACTTGACAATTGAAAATCTAACATTAGCAGCAACTGAAAGCCTAACTTGTGGAACATCTGGAATATCCCTTCCAATCAACTCCTCCAAAAGCTTTTCCAAGGCCTAAACCTACACTGCTGCCATTCTTATGGTGACTCAAACAATGGTAATTCTGATATTGGAAGGGCCCATGGGAGAGAAGTTCATGAAGGACTGTTTCCCGTGGGAATGGTGTGAGGAGTCCTGATCCTGAGGAAGAAGGAGCAGCAGGGACAGCATGTGATGGATGGGTGAAGTGACTGCAGCCCCTATTCCCTGTTCCCCTGTGCTCAAGGGATGGGGCAGGGAGAGAAATTTGGGAATAAAGTCAAGTCCAGTAGGAAGACAAGGTTAGGGGGAAGGTGTTTTAAGATTTTATTTTATTCCTTTTTGCCCTACTCTGATGTGATTGGTCATAAATTAAATTCATTTGTCCCCAACACTTTTGCCTGTGATGGTAACAGGCAAGTGATCTCTCCCTGTCCTTATCTCAACCCAGGAATGTTCCACTGTATTTCCTCCCCTGTGTAGATGAGGGAGGTGGGGAGGAACACAGGAGCCTTGGTGGACACCTGGCACCCAGTCAGGGTCAGCCCAGCACCCACTGTCAGTAAGTACCAAATCATTACAAGTGTGCAAGCAGGGGATTAATTAAATATAATTTAAATGCACATTTTAAATGGGCTTTATAAATGAGAAGGTCTGATAGAGTAGTAACCATCTACTTAAAAAAAAAAAATTGTGGTTTTATGCTCAGTTTTATTTGCTTTCTTTATACAAGAATGGTCCTTTCTCTAGGCTTTAAGTTATTTACTCAACCCAGACAAAAACACTGCTACTGAGGAGTGTATCTCTTCCTTCTCCACGCAGGACTAGGTTGCAGTAAGAACATATTTACATTTTTCCCCTAGAACTTGACGTCATACCATTCAAAGGTTTGATTCAAACGCTAAAATCAGTTCATAAATCAAACCCAGATTAATGAGAAACAAATCCTAAGTTGTGTAACACTATAATAGAGATTCTGTGATAAAGAAGATCCAAAATGGCTAAAAACTGTGGAAAGGGATTTTTTTATCCAGAGGATGCAGCTAGAGAATTATTTGCTAGAAAATTACAGTGTAATTGTGTTCTGTAAATGGTGCAAAATCTATCTCTTTATGAAACCCTTCCTGCCATGATGGCTTACAATGCAAACACTCTTACCATCATTATCAACCCCCACCAAGGAGTAAAGATTTCATTTCAAAGTGGAAGAAAATAATAGGGCTCCATACACTCTATTCTAAATCATGCTACTGGTGTAGGTTTGATTGTGAAACACAATTGTAATGCAAGAATCATACAGAATACAGTGCATTTGCCTTAAAATCTATGCAATATCCAGTTCAAACTTCACTGAAATGAGCTTAGTTAAGTATCCCAAGAAAGCCTCAGCCTTTAAAAACAGCTGCTCAAAACTGTGAGTCACAAGATGAGCCAGCTGTCCATGCAGACCAATATTCTGGCTTTTACTTGGTGCTGTGCTGGTTGCTGAGAAAAATAAAATCCTCAACAGGGTAAGCAGAGCAAAGAGAAGCTCCCCCCAGCTTTCAGCAAGCACTGAACTCAAACATCTTTAAAACAAGAAAAAGCACTTATAGTGCAGATTATCTTCTCTAGGAAAACACCTATTTGTCCAAAGCAAATGCCCATGGAAGGATGATTTTGACAAGATCACACAGGGAAAAACAATTCAGAAAAAAATACATTTTTGGAAAGATATTTTTTTAGATATTTTAGGAACATTCAGAAATTCTTCACCTCCTTTTTCTAACAACATAAGTCATAGAATCGAATTACACTTTTAAACATAATTTCTCTTATTTTAATAATATTTTAGAATAAAAGTAGTGCAATTAAATCCCAAGAAAAAATAGCAACATCTGGGTTTTTTTACTTGAACTGTATATATTAACTATTAAAACCACTGTTACATCTCTTATGTCTATAAACTTTATTTTTAATCTGGCTTTTTAAATTAAAAAATATTAATAAAATATTATTGTTATTATATTAGTCATAATGTCCTTAGCAATGACCTAAGGAACAGAAGAGAAAGAGCATCTAGGAGAGATCCAGCCTCTCGCAGTGAAAACTACAGGTACAGGCTCTATCTGTTTAAGATGCTATTCCATTAACTGTTTTGGAGAGGAAATCTCTTCATAATAATTTAAAAATCAGCGTCAAAAGCCATTCATCAAGATTTCTCTTCTAGTTTAGTCACTAATCCTCAACTTTATGTACACAAATCATCACCATTACTGTCAGAGCAGGCATGAGCTTCTGCAGCAATCGTTGGCTTGAGAGCATTTAGTTGGGTTTTATTCCAGTTACTACCCAGACTGCATTTAATAACGAATGTCCTGCCTTGGTTCGACACTGTGCCATCCAGTGTGTTCACTAACAGCAAATGCCTCCACTTTGCATTTCTTTTCTCTCTCCAGAAAACCCAGCCCTGTACCTGGTCCCACACTGAACCAGTAAATTGTGTGTTTGATTCTGAATGCTGCAGAGCACTGGGAATGATGACAGCCCAGACTTTGACAAGAACAAACTTTTCAAAGTTTGGGTTAATTTTGAAGAACCCCGACATTCAACTGTGGTGGTGACATGTGAGCGCCAGTGGGTCAGTGTTAATGACATTTTGCACTACGGTGCATATGAAAAGTGAGCTGTGAGTTGTAACTCTCCTTTTACAGTCCTTCAGAGTGGAAGTTTCTAAGATTCTTATTTTATAATTATGTTTCAAAGATGAGAATAGAGTTAGTGATGAAGCAGTTACCGTTAGAACTTTGCATTCAGTGCAAATCAAAGGGGACCAAAAATATCAGGGGTGTTCTACTGATAAGAACCATTGTCATTACAAACTGGTTTGACACCAGAAATATGTTGGAAAAAAACATCATCAGTTTCCAGATACACTACACTTACGCACAAGGCTTCTTAAATAATATTTCACATGTATTTCCAACTTCCAAGTCCTTAAATCTAGTAATGGTCTTTAAGAATCTGTGAGTGCAGTTGTGCCCATACAACTGTATGTGAACATCTAAACTAGTTAATGGTTCATTCCCAGAAAAGACTGGCACAATCTTGATGGGTTTTGAAGCTCAGCTATAACACAAAAATAGGGTACTTGTCTGGCATTCATCTGCTATCTGTCAGCCTCCACTTGTTTTCTAACACAGTTCATTTTCTACCACTTGATAGAAATACAGAGGAGACAGGCAGAGAGAATGTCTGTGTACTGAGGGAGAAGAGAAAAAGAATAAAAGTCTTATTCACAATTATGCCAAGCTTCACTTAAGACAGCAAGTGAGAACCTTGCTCGGAGTCTGATGACAGCACTCCCCTCTCTGACAACTTTCCAAGTAAAGACTGTTCCAGGGGCCACAGCCTTCCAGCACCGGAATATATCTGGAATTTTCCAAATCCTGTCTGTGCCACAGCTAACGATTAATAACAACAGCGTGGTTTCTATTTTCTCCATTTCACCATTTCAGAGTTAGTGCTCTGAAACTTAGAGCAGTATCAGGTATTCCAGAAGCAGAAGTCTTTCTTCAAGAGCAAAAAAGGGCTCGTGTCACCCAGAGCTAAAGCATAAGAACTTTCTTTGCAAATAAATTGGCCTTCCTGGAGCCGGGTAGAAGTCAACAGATTTTTGAGATTAAGAGTTATAAAGAATGTTGTACTAGTACTGATTATACTGGCTGGTTTCTGAGTATTTTGCTGCATCTTTCCAAGGTTCATTGTAACAAGATATCATTCCAATTTCTTTTCACATTGCAACTTATTTATTGAGCTGGACACTTGTGCTGCAATATGAAAATAAGAATACCCAAGGTCCCTTACCTTAGAAGGGTATGCTAAGCTCAAAAAATCATCTATGCTATATTCCAGAACTTAAATTTGCTGGCTGTGAAAGTTACACATTCAAATTGTCTAGATGTTTTTTAAATACTACCCTTGTAAACTTATGCTGAAGATTTGATGCACACAGGGGAAAAAAAAGCTCTTGAAGATTTGAAGAGTTTTGAAGATTTGAAGGCACATTCAGGAAACTCTACTGTACTTTTTGGATACTCAATGAATTCCTCATGGATTAGAGAAAACAGCAAATGAACCTGTACTACCATCAGCAGAGACCAACAGGCTGCGAGATGTATCTCTGTACTTCCTCATAAGGTTTGAAACATCATTCCTGACAACTTCAGACACTTAAATATTCATGAGTAGAAAGAACTTAATATGCATGAAATCAGTCACCAAAAAACAGAGGATAATTACGAGTATAGAAAAATTCCTTTATCCACAAACTGCTGGGGGAACAGGCATTGTGCTCCAATTCTAATCAGCACAGAAATATTTATTTAAAATATTGATAAATTAGATCACACTTGCATGCAACAAAATACAACACATAAAGCAACATGTTTGTCAGGCTTTGAGTGGGGGGGAATTAAGGATCCAGGTTAGATATTAGAAACACATTATGGAACGGATTAAGTGGCTCTAAAGGCTTCAGAGGTAAAGGACAGGAGGGATATCTGTGAGGAAAAATTGGTCTGTTGTAATGAAGGAGTATAATTTCTTGAGGATCTTTCAAACCTTGTTTTTTTATTTAAAATAAAAATGCTTAAGCATTCAAGATACCACAGCAAATCATTTGATTTACATTACAAACTCAAAGTTTCCTAGTCATCAAAATTGTATTCATGAAATTAACAATTAAGTTCTTTAAAGCAAATAAGCCTAACTACATTGCTTTATAAGCTTCTCTAGCTTATAACCCCAAAATGTTCTCAGCAGTTTTATTACCATATTCCATCTGTAAATTTATAGCATGTTCAGAACTATATTTTTCCAACTAAGTGGTTAGGGCTGAGGAATATTCAATAGACCATAAACTTTGAAATCATTGTTCATACAACTATTGTTTTTAAACAAAATTGCTGTCATTTGTATAATTGCTAAAAAACTTGAACCGTGCCAATTGGAAAGCAAGGAGCATTTGCTGAGTCTTAAGATCATTTGTTGTTTTTAACTTGGCAGGCTCCTGGATGATATTGCTTAATGCAAACTTTGAGTAATTAAGAGTGTACAAATTATCTTCTTTAAAAATCGTTTGCTCGGAACTCAAATAGCAACGGTTTTCTTCAGTTAATTGTCTCTGATTCTTTTGCTGTGTTTATATTCCAAGCAGAGAAATTATTAACCAACTGTTCATCTTGACTATTGGTGGAAAAAAATCAAAATTAAAAAAAAAGGGAGCAGAGAGAAATTTTTGAGATTTTTTTATATCTAAATGCAGGGTATCCAGTCGTACAGAGGCAAAAATATTGTTTTGCATAAATTGTTACACTAATTGAAAATACTGTCTCGCTATTGATACACTCATCATAAATGCTTTGCAAAACTGTCCGGAGAAAAAATATGGACATGTGATATTTATATCAAAATATGACCTTATCAAAATAGTATCATAGGGAAGAATTGGTGCAAATATATAAATCTTACATATGGGATCATTTTGTCGCTGGCAGTGAAGAATTTTGCTCATGCTCTAGAGCACTGTCCTAAGCATCACATTGCCTGTTGTTTCTACTCTCAACATGTCACCTGCTGTTGCAAATACCACTGAGGAAAAACCCCCGTATTTTTTGTCATTTAAAAGTGCACATGTTGTCAGAAAGAGTAAACTGCCCAGTCTGTTTGCAGGTTGGCAGGGACCCAGGGCTTGGCATTTCCCAAATCATAACTGATTTCCCTGGCAGACCTCTGGCTATGCCACTGTGCTCTCAGTGCAGCAGGGACACAGACTTCTGTCCTGTTCATAATTCTTAAAGAAAGAAACAAAGTAAAAAAATTGAAGGTTGATAAATAGATGACCAAATGAGCTTCAAAATATGCTGTTGTAGGAAGAACAGCAACCAAACTAAAGAAATCCTACCCAGTGCAATTCAAACTCAGGATGTTGAGCCAGTGTAAGGACAACATTTTATCAGCCTCCTTATCCTGTTGGTCAGGGTAAGGATAAAGTTGCACAACTGCTACCCCAAGACACTGCAAAACTCAGAGCAGCTCATCACTTCTCCAGACTGCAGTACTTATTCTAGAGAACTCCGTAGAACATATGCCTTCACCTGTTATATTTTCCTCTTTAGTTAAGTAAAAGGCGAATAAAGGGCACTGTTAAAGAAGGCCCATCTAGCGTACAATACAAAAATAGGTGCTCTGAAATGTGAAGTTTAACAAAAATCAGACTTAGTTTCTCCCCAGATTTGTTTTAAATAGGTGTCTTGTTAGAGGCACTTCCAAACCAAAATGAAAGGTTAATTTTGCCACATAGATCCTCTTGTTTCAAAATTCCTATCTGATTATGGAGAGTCTGGCAGTAAATGAATAACATTTTTACAAGTCAGACTATTAATCCCTTGCTACCATTCTGAAGAATCCTACTCAGCTGAGCTGAATGTGTGAACTCATTAGCTGTGTCACCAAAAACTTTTGAAGTAAAAAACATGTCAAATTCACATTATTCTAAATTATGATCTATGTAAAAATATTAGGGGGTTTTTTTGGTCATCTCTTCTTGAGTCTTTAACATTTGACTTTCAACATTCTGGAAACTCAAGATGGATTAGAGCAACTACGACTTGAACCAGAGTATAAATAATTAGTTTAAATGCTCTAAACGCAAGTATTCACACTGCAAAAAATTAATGAGAAGTCTCACAAAATATTTTGAACCTGCAGGAACACCCATTTTATTATCAGCAACCAAAATATAAATGTGATGTCAGGCTGCACTTTTTTTGGTGTAAACCATTGTAAACAGCTAGTAATGATCACAAAAAACCCTGGTAGGGTGTCACAAAGGGAAATACACTGGTTTACAGCCCAAGATGTCAGGTCACTCAGGTACATCAGCGCAGCAGTGCCTGCATAGCAGAGAGCTCAGGGCAGCTTTAGATGCTCTGGGCCAAAGCTCAGCATTTCCGAATGATGCTGCTCTGGTGTGTCGCTTAACATTGTGATTATATCCAAAACAGTCCTGGAATATAAAGTGCCAGACACGCAGCAGCTCACCCACATGCTGGGGTTGGATTGTGGAGGATGTTGTTGCTGAGGCCAAGATAAAAGGAGCAGCCTCGTGAATGGCACCCCTGTTTACCCATCCAAACCCCTGGGTGTCAGATTTCACTTTGTTCCTGAGAGAGGACAAAATCCTAGTGCTCTGTGTGGATCATTGTGCACCAATATTTGTGCAATTAATTCTACCAGGACAAGCCAAGAGTTCAAATCTATAAATATTTACTTCTCACCTCATTGACTTTCTATTTAGTCCTTTGGTGTTACCACGAGGGAAGTTTTAACACTCCTTTCCACTGCCCTTGCCTGAGCAGCTTTACTCATCACGCTGTACCAAGGTTGAAGAAGCATTGCAATGTAATTCAGAGAAGGTTTCTCAGGATAATAAATGCCTTTTCATTGACTTGAATAGCCTAAGTCCTAAGAATGTAACAAGAGCATTCCTCTCCCAACTAGAGCCCTTTACAGCTGATCATTCCTGGAATAAAAAAGGAGATAGAAGAAATTTTTCTAAAGTGGTTTGGGCCATATTTTAAAGACACTGGGATTGTCTTGTTGCTTTAAAATATTCCTTGTTCCTGGACAAGATAAACTGAAGTCTAAGTTCTCCTAAAGTGTTTATTCAACATCCAAGACTGTAGTACTGCGCATTCAAGGTAGATGTCAGCAGGTATTATAAGGAGAAATTATTGTCAGCAAACCATTGTTTACTCAAAAGACAAAGTGCAACTCCTATTCTGCCATTCCAGAAAAATTACTTTGTCAACGAAACAGATTAAAAAATAAAACTTCTACATGTAATGAAAGTCCATGTGTAGACATACTGGTGTGTAGGGCATGTCCCTTCCTTGAGCAATAGGATAAATCTTAGTAACTTTGGTACTAATAGGATACTGAATGTCAAGAAAAGATGAAAAGGCAGTAATTTCTGCTTGAAGTATTGCACAACTAATCGTTACTGAATGGTGTCCGGGGAATATCTTTACCAAGAATGAAATATAGATAAAAATCAGGAGTGAAAAAGAATATTTCTTTTTGTCTGATTATGCATAATTTCATTAATCTTATATTAAACTCTTCTTCCTAAGGTAATGTTTAAAATATGAACCTGGCATTGCTGCTGAGGAACGACGCAAAGGAGAAAAACAAACCAACAGAGAAATTCAAGTAAAGAAACAACATTGTCTTTGGAGCAAATATTTCTGTAATGGTTATACAAATGTAAGGCATTATTTTTTTACATGATGAATTCTGCCATCTTTTCCCACTAATGCACTTATTGTAGTTACAAGGTACAAATCTTGTTGAAAGTGCACCGATTCTTTTAGAGAGAAGTAGCAAGCTATGCCAATAAAAACATCTGCTTAATAGAAAGGTCTAAGCTGAAGTTTTGAGTATTTATTGCATGGAAAAAGCATCATTGTGAAATTGTTTCCAGCTTTTAACTGGCAGGTCTTTTCTTTTCAGTGTTGAACTCCGTTTATTTTGCTGTTTTAAAGGGCTCCAAATGGTCGCTGGTCTATTATGACTCACAAGGGAAAAGTGCATGTTTGAATTATGAAGCTCAGCCATTCTCCAGAGAACTGTAGATGTATTACAAGAGGGGTTTTTTCACTGATTGATTGAAAACTATTGTTTCTGAGCTGCTGATTGCAGGATATGTCAATTTACAGACCCGCTAAAAGGTTTGCCACGAAATTATACATTGCATTTAAAATAAGCCCACAGTAAGTACTTTAATAAATTAGCATCAGTATAATATTACGGAGTGGTTATATTGACACCAAAAATTGTATTTGTGAAGCTTTAAAAAAAAATAAAAATCTAGCAATATTGTCAAGATAAAAGGAAAAAATCCATTTCTTTATCAAATGAGGAATGGGATTTTTCTACTGTTTCTACATTCTGATCTTGACCTGCAACACTGAAGTCCTTTGTACTAAAAAGTAGAGTTTTTTAGTCTAAAAAGTAGTTTCAATACAGAAAGTAAAACCATCCACCATATGTGCATTTCTTCTCTCAGAGATGGCCGTCTACATTATATGTAACCTTACTCTGATTCTCATGATTCTCTATAACCTGGAAAAAGAAAAATCTGATACCCTATTTTACAATGTAAATGTAGTAGGAAAAATTGGCTAATATATTATCTAACTTCAAATGTAGTTTTCCATTTAGAGTTTAGACAGAAGTACAAATAAGGCACAGTAGAAATAACCTTTGAATTTTATCAAAAGCACAGAAAAATGTACTAGCACTACATCTTCCTATGTGGTCAGTTTACAAAAAAATCTTTCAGAATCTCTGGTTTTCAGTATTTTACAAGTTTGAATGATCTCATCCTTACTAGGGTGTAGTTGTGGACTGATGCTTTTAGTGAGTATCCTGCACACTGTATTCACCTTGCCATACATGCAGGAGGTTGGCAGCAGATAAAAACTCAAAAACTAAAATGTCTTGTGACCATTTTTCACGTTTTGTTAAAATGTTCTGATACAGCATTGTTAGCAAAGAGAACAGTGACATAATTCTCTCAGTGCTTTAGCTCATGGACTTTAAATTATTTTCTTGTTCAGCTTAGATAATATAACCTGGAAGAGGTCAGTTGGACAAAATGAGAAAAGATTTGTAGGCCTGACAGAGAATAGGAGATGACATTCCCCCATTTCAAGAAAAGAACAGAATGTTCAAACCATCCTTTGACTCACATATTTACCAATTTAATTTAATAAAAAGAGGGCAAAAGGATGGAGAATGTATAACTCAAGGAACCAGTGATGAGTTTAAGCTGCTCTTCATCTGCAGAAGTTACTTTCTAATAAAGAAGGTAATAGAGTTTCTTATAGACTTTATAGAAAGCACAGAATACGTGAAAATAAAGTGTACAAAGAGAGTGAAAATTCATCTGAAATGTCAGCAAGACTGGAAGAACTCAGTTTAAGTTGCACTGTACATTAAAAAAGAAATAGAAAAGCATATGGAATGCCAAGGACGCAAAGAAATTTTTGCATGAAAGCTATCAAGTAAAAGATGGCATTTTATGACTAATTAACTTCCCTGACTGAAGCTGTTATATCAGAGTGCAAAGAAAGGCACAGCCTAAATAATATCTGACAGAAGTATCTCACAATGAAAATCCCGAGTTCAGCCACTGCTGGCGCAGACTGTGAGTAGCTGGCAATGCTGCCCCAGGGCTCATGGAATATCTCTAAACACACTCACAGTTTCATTTCTGAGGCAGCTCCTCTCACACGGATGTGGCTCAGAAATCTGTACGCACCTGATGTGAAATGTTGCTGTCACCTTCACCGAAAGATGAAAAGAACACCAGGCCAATTCCAGGTGTTTTCCTTTCATCACAACACTACCTCTGTAAGAAAAGAACTCATTCCATGGATTTATTAAATAGAGGTTACATCATGCAAACCAAGCATACCTGTGCAGTCATATAGAATTTGGATTAATTAATCTCAAATTCCTTGTGTCCTTCACTTTTCAGAGCTGGATGGACACCACAAACCAAGAAAGGCAACACCTAAAGTCAGTAGGACACAGCATCATTGACAAATGTTCACCTACTGTAAGTTATACACTGTACAGTCTGTTTGCCTTAGCTGTACATACATATAGATAATTTTTTCCATTTCAGGAATTTTATATACATGTAAACCAACTTGTTCTAGAGTTGAAGGATGGCTATTATTCAAAGAGAGCTATGTGTAGGAAACAATCCCTTAATTTGCTACAGTAATTTGAGGGCTGATTCAGAAAAATCAAAGCCATGGCTGTAAACGGCACAGCAGAGTGTCTGGATTTTGTGTACCTAGTAAGCATTTTGCTTTTCTTGATTGCTATACTGGTACTGCTGCTTGTTTCCAAGTTACAGAACACCATAGCTGGAAATTCATGAATTTCAAAACATTTATGGTTTCCTAAGCTTAGGCAGGGTTTTTGAATTTTACATCCAACTGTTTTCAAGGATTATTCTGTATTATGTTTTCTGCCTAACAAATTTTGCTAACATCCTTGCTCTTCTCTGCTTTCTCTTGATCACTTTGTAAAATAACCACAGTAGTTTAAATACAACTGTGGGAATAAATACATAAGATTTCCAGCCACCATGTGAGACAAATATTTACATAATGTTTAGTGAAATCTCTACTGAACAGATTAAGACCTCTTATCACTGTCCAGATGGAATCCTGAATTTATCAAAGCACACACACCTTTGCTGGTATTAATTTACTTATTTAAAAAATCTAAAGCCTGTTTCCATTCACGGAGGTTTTCTAGAAGGGCACAGCAATGATCCTCAAAAATCATCAGAGACAGTTTCATATATAGGCAATGCTTAAATCCTAGGTGTACTCCCTTTTGCCATCTACAACTGCAATATTAGAGATTTTAAATCTCTCTGGATGAAAATACATTGCAGCATTTTTTAAAGCAAAACATATCATTAATCAAATGTCAAAAGAAATGGTTCTTTATGAAATTGATAGAGAGAACTGGTGTCTTCTGAAAACTTATTTTGTTAAACATCTGCTTCCCTACCTAGACACGTTATAGTCCCTCAGCACTCACTAGACACCCAGCAGCAAAACACAAGAGCATTTAACTCAAACACTTAGGAAGTCACAAAGAAGAATAAGCAAAAGAAAATGTGACTAAATGTCAAATCCATTGTTTGTCCTACCTCCTGCAGCTTCTGGAGACAACCTGTTCCATTAATAATGACAACTAACAATGCAAGTGTGTGTTGGGAAATATCCAAACTATTCCTTTTACTACAACAACAAATTCAATTTCCAGACAGAAAAAATATCCTTAATGTTAAAGGAACTGAGGACAAGTTTTTTATTTCATTCTCGTGATGGATTTCCTTGGTTAAACTCCTCTGGTGGCAGTGGGTCTGTTGATTTTCTGCTATATCCAACAGTACCTAGTCCAATGAAAAGTCAGTCAGAAAGCCAGGCTACTACTGGAGTAGTTAGTACTTTCTATAGACAACATTTAGAGTACTGTTGGTAGAAAGAGCGAATATTTCAGTATTTATTTATTGTAACAAATGTTTTAGGAATAATTATTGTCCTTTTAGACCAAACATATCACCTGAAGGGGATGGCAAAGAAATAAGAAAGGGATTAAATTTTCATGTAATTAAAAGCCTTCGTAAATACTGCATAGAAAGAACCAGATTGATGACTGATTTGGTCTTAGCCTATTTTTTTCTGTAAATATTTGGGTACTTGACTCTGTAAGCTTTGATGTTCTCAAGAGTGGCACACATTTGCACGCGGATAGCCTACAATGATGGGTAATCCCAGAATCAATTACAGTGGCAGGAATTGTTTCTTTTGTTATGTTCACACCCCACAGTGCCAAGGACAACATCACCCAGGATGGAGACAGAGAGATAAGATCACAGCCAAAGGCTACAGAAATAGGGATGGCAGAGGATTCCTTGCCTAGGATGGAATTCAAAGCTAATGAAACCGAAAGCTTTGCCCTCCCATCAATTTTGCCAGAAGGTACTTGACAGGTGCAGAAGCAATTACAAAAGTACACTTTTGTACATTTTTATCTTTCATTTCAAAGCTCGTAAAAATATTTTTACACAAAATTTTATTTTGGAGTAAGTGAAAGGGTGTAAATGATTCTTTTAAAAACTCTATATTTGAAAATTACACCCTGTAGTACAGTTAAATAGAATATTCTATCATAATGATTTCAGACCATGTCACATCTATTTATCACTGGTAAAAACCAATCACACAAGATGCAGAGCAGAAGGGATGGGGGCCCAGGATTCTTTTATAAAAAGAGCAGCGAGACTGACCACCAGGTAATGAGCCTTTCTCCGTACAGGCTTCCAGAAGCTGGCATCCTATTCACTCACCTCAGCAGAACACTGAAACAGCAATTTGACAGCTCAGTTTCACCCAGAGCCACTTGGATTTATTTTGACCTTGGACTATCCTAAATATTAAAAAATACTGCACCTGACCCAAATTAAAGTCTGCTTCCCTTTTGAGTTCAGTGTTGCAAACAGTTATAATATTGTTATGTGTCTCCAGGTGAAAAAAAGCATCTAAAATGGTATCATTACTTCATTTTATAAAAGCTATAGGTGGAATATATGCAATCCAGAAATGTATATATTTACATATCAATGCATATATCTAAGCATAAATAACTCACAGAAATGGGGGTACACAATGGAGCAGAGCTGGTTTTGCAGCCTCATCTCTGTTCACTGGCTGCAGGTACAGCTCAGCCTGCTGCAGGTCTCTGGAGGTGCATCCTCCAGATAGTCTCATCCATGTGAAATCATTTACTCAACTGAGTATGTCAAATGATAAACCTCGAGAACTTGCACTCTTTTTTAAAAGCACTGTTTCATGGGTCTGATTTAGGGGAGGAAGAGCTGAGCTGGTCCCCCAGGATGGTGTCCCTCCCAGCAGAAGAGCAGCCAGGTGCCTTTGAGGAGGAGATAACCAGGAGGCTCAGGCTGCAGGGTGGGCTCAGGGTCCCCAGCCTGCCCTGCCAGGCAGGACTGCGGAGGGAAGGAGAACACTGCAGCACGGCTGAGGGGTCCTGAGCAGAGCCCTGGCTGGGCCTGACTTCACCAGACACAGCCTGGAATCCGAGAGGCGAGGGAACACAACCACCTGAAATGATCTAACTGAGGCATGGGAGCTCTCTGTGAGTAGGGAGACTTGAATTCTCTTCACAAGAACAGCAAGTGTTCACACATGTCCCACTGCCCTCACTCCTGACACTGCTGCAATAACTGGTGCCAAGATCAGAGAATGATGCCAGATGCTTTGTGCCTTTTTCTCTTTTATGTATTTGTAGCCTTCCCAGTACTTTTCCCTACCCTTTTCCCCACCTAGAAAGACCAAACACATTCCAGAGCTCCAAGCCCCAGGAGATACAAGGCCCCTCTCCTATCCTGGTTCTCCCTGAGAGCCAAGGTTGAGAACAGTGTTCAAGACACATTCTACAAGTACAGCTAGTATCGAGGGTGGTGGGTTCCAGAGAAGAAGCTTAACCTGGAGAGAATTGCATCACCACTTGTCCTTCTAATTAGCGCTTTTAATCAATTATGCAAATTTCCTAAAAACTAGAACTGTATTCACCCCTGTGGGGTGGGCTTCTGTGAATATTTTTCCATAACTGCCTCTGAAACTCCAATAAAGATCCACTTTTATATTACCTCCTATGATAAAATTATCTCGAGTTTCATTTCTAGGCTGAAAAAGGCAACATGATCTTTCCGGTCCATGTGCACAAGGCACTTTCACCTGCCCTAATATGGGAATTCCTGCTCAGCCATATCTGGATGAAGCACTTATTCACTTCCAGGTCATGATGAAATCACATCCAACTATTTTTTTCTATTTATTTACTCAAGTCAATAGATCTTTCCAGTGACTTAAAAGCAAGTACAAAATATATAAGGCTAAAGGAAATGGATTTAAACTAGATATGATCTGAGGCTTGAATACCTTTTTTTCCAAAAGAAAATTTGGGTCTTGGCAAATGTAAAGCACAAGAGGAGAAAGAAAGCCAACAGAAAGTTCTGCTTCCTCAAAAATGGTGAGATTTGTTGAACGAAGTTACCTCTTTTTGAACTAAAAAAGATCTGGTTTCCTTTAGCAACAGGAAGATCTCTCCAGTAAAACACAGGTGCAGGTCACTCTGGGCAGCACAGTAAATGCATTTACCCCCAGAGACCCCTGTGCTGAGCCTGGAGCCAGAGGCAGCAGCTGTGAGCCTGCAGTGCTTTGCAGAGGCCCGCGTTTGCCACTGGAGTGGTTGCCAGAGCCATGATTTGTACAAGGATGCATTGGCTTGCAGAGGGGACAGGAGAAACACCTTGACATTTTGTACAAGAGGTGATTTGCTCAAGGAGCTGGACAGATGCATTGTCACAGCGCTCCCAGCTCTGCTAATAACCCCTTCCAGAAAAAGCCTAGCTGTGCTCCCTGCTCTCTGCACACCCCCAGCACAGTCACAGAGCAGTCTGGATGATGGACATGCCTCTAAACAGTTTCTGTTTCACCAGTGATTATTTGTAAAACCAAAGTGTGAAGCCTTTCTGCTGCAGACACTACCTGATCCCTGTGACATCTGATTTCACATGACTGGAATCAATCATTTATGTGCCCTTATCACGTATCATTTTCTTCCCTGCCTTCCCCCACTGAACTGAAACCCTGACCTCTTTTCAAACAGCTGCAACATTTTCATTTGGTGCTATGAGCAATCTCAGAGCTATTGTCCCTTTTTGAAGATAGCAGCATTACTCATTACCTCTCTTCATGTTCGACATTAAAATGTATTTTTGGACACTCACAACTTATTGTTTAAATTAATCATGGACAGATATACTGACATCCATTTTTTCCCTTTGTTTCACTGAGTTGAACTTCCTTTGATTCATGTGCTAATGGAAACAAATTATATAATCCACAATGAATAATTTTGCTCTGCTTGAGATGTGAAAGCAATAATAAAAAAGTAAACACAAGTTATCAGAATTCCTTGTAAATGCTACAACTGCTTTCTTTGTAATGACAACAGATATTTATCTGCTGCCTACTTTTCATTTATATGCAACATAATGAAGCAAGTGAAAGTGTCTTTCCTTTCTAAAACAAAAATTTCCAGGATTAACAATTCATACTAAACCATGGATGATCATTTTCACTGTGTGTATCAGCACTGCCTATCAGCAGGTTAAATAAACTTCATTTAAATTTCTCCTCTGCCTGTCACTTACAACACTTGCATGATGCAGATTTAGCAGTAGGAGGATTTTCAGTCACATTTATCCATGTATGATGCAGACCTAATCTATATCTAGTTTTATACCCAGATTGAGGTAAAAAAGGGCTTTTCTAGGGTAAAAATATATATAAGATGTTTTATATTACACCAAAAATAATATTAAAAACCAAAGCTCATAAAAGTCACAGCTTCTTACAAAAATAAAGCTTCCTTGCTTCTTCAGGATGAGAGTAGGAAGGGGATGTTGGCTGCAATAGTTCCCATTCCTGCAAAGGCCCAGAACTCTTCCACAAATACTAGCAAACAGCACGCATAACGAATCTTAATGTCTCATGGTAACTTCACTGTCCAAAAGTTATTCAAATTCAAAGTGCACATGACCATGGACAGTGAAAAAATGCTACCTAATGTTTGTCCAAAGAATTCCTCTTCCTCCCTCTATCTCATTTTTTATTTTTCAGTATCAAACCACTCTTCATTTTTAAATGGACCAGATTATTACCTCAAATCAAACAAAACCACTCAAGTTATAATTATAAATTAATGATTCTAAAACAAGGGCTTGGAAAAGAAGCATTTAAGTGTTAGAAAAATGTTCTTGAATAGTAAGATATGCTCTACTTACTCCAATCAAAATGCTTCATAAATCTGTTTAATATTCACAGGAAAGCAGATAGAAATAAAACAAAATGTTTTGGTTTGAGAATGTATAAAGGGAAGAAAACACGCTGCTGAGGAAAGGGTAATAAACAAAAAGTAATCTATGTGAACTAACAAAAACTGATTTATATTCCCAGTCTGAGAAAACTATCAGAAAGAAACCAAAATAAGATTGTTTGACCTATGTACCAGTCATAGGATATGCTTTAAACGGGAGGGGGAAATGAATGCAATGTATCCCTTATTACCTTCCATTGCTTTGATGTGTCCAAAGAGAAGATGTATGAGATACATTTCTGAGGCTGAATTTTTCACAAACAGTTTGACAAATTAAACAATCACAGAGATATAAAATTTCCACGATCTCAGGTAGAATTCTCCATAAGTGATATATTGTTTTCATTAGAGTTTTAAAAACAGTTTTATGTACAAAAATAGATGCTTAAGAAGAGGAAAGAAAACAAAAAATGTTATATAGTGTTTTTCCTTCTGCCTATGAAGTAATAAACTTTTCCCAAGTTTTCTAAAAATTTTGTTGAGTTCTGAAGGAACAACCTTCAAGAAGATTTTCTTGCAGTTGTATTTTCTCCAACATGGTCCAGAGTGACATGTGATATTCTTAGGGAATATTTAGAATAAAGATTATTCGCTTCTACATTTGACATTTTTGTTTTGCATTTGATAATATTCTTCCAACTTCTTTCATAGGTCTGGATTTAAAAATTAAACAAAAAACAAACAAACAAACAAACAAAAAAATAGCCCCTGGTAATTTCAGTTCCTTCAGTCTAGGGATTAGCAGACTTGTTTTGGGAGCGGATATGATTATCTATTCTGGAAAACAACAACCCATCGTTTTTCAGGCTGATTCTAAAATCCATCGTCATCATGTGTGAAAAGTCATTGCCACCATCTTTGTTGGGTGGTGCAAGAAACTGGGAGAATGCTTTTAAGGAAAGCATGTTCCTAATTTCAGTAAATTAGAATGAAACAAATGACAAATAATCTGCCCTTTAAATCCCCAATGGGAACTGTTTGTATACAGTAACTGCATGGTTATTTCTTGGACAGAAATACAGTTCATGTCAACTGGACATGCATTTCCCAACGTTAATCAGAATGAAGATCTTCAGTCATTTATTGTTCCAGGACCCTATGTGAAATTCTCTTCCAAACTCTTAGAAGATTACAGATAAAAAATCTGACTTGAAGACAAGCACTAAAAATAGTTTTCAATCACAAGACCCCCAAATCAAATTGTTAAGAGAAATTTGAACATCTCAGTCCTAATGCAATCACTTTTCAACAAACAACTTTATAAGTTACTTTTCATGAGGTCTTTAATTCTATGGTTTAGACTTGACCAAGTTTATTAATGGCTGTAGTTATGCAGATTATAGGTGCAATACCCAAATATATAAGCAGAAACATTTTACAGTTGCAGCCAAATACAAATCTCCAATTCAAAATCCTGTTGCCTGTTATCCTGTACCATCCCAGCATTCATCTCCTTATCGCTGTGCTCTAACCCCTGAGCTGATCCTGTGAGAGTAATATTGATCGGCACACTCCTCAGCTGTTTAATGACACTTGAATAATTGGAGACAGATTTAAACGAAGAGAGAATGATTGTCTTCAACACACTATTTACAGCCTCATTCCTTCTAGAGCATGAGGTGGTCAGTGGTGCTTGGTTTTCAGAAGGATCTGCCCCAGGGCTGCACACTTTACAGCAGAGCTGTTGTTCTTTTGGATCAGCTGCTTCCCAACAGGGGAACCAAGCCTGGTTTTAGCTTCACGGACTATCACTCAGACTAAGGCACCCTAACTAGAATAATTTCTGTATTTTTAAACAACTCTATTCTGCATTTACTCTTAATTCTCTAACAGTTTAGAGTGATTCCTCTATAAAGCTTCTGATATCTGTTAATTCAGGAGTATTAGGACTATGAAAAACCCAATTTGTCAGTCTATGTCAACTTTTAAATGCACTCCAGAGTGATTCACCTGTTTCCCCCTTCATTTTCCTCTGGTAAATCCTAATCAGAAAAAGGCCATCACTAAGGTCTAGAGAGAATATCAGAGTGACAGTGTGACTCAAGGAGTTACCTGCACTGAAGATATCTTCCACATACTAAATCAGCACTAATTCATTCTTTCATCACTCTGACTTGATGAACATTCTCATAAGAATTTGAATGTCACTGTCAAGTAAATAATGATAAAAGGGCAGCTATATTTAGAGTATCACAAATATATAGCTTCAGAGACAAGGCATTATATTCTGTTTGCATTTTGCACAGTATCACACAATCAGTAGCATTGTCTGCACATTTCAGGCAAATACCACACAGAAGTTCACTGTAGAAATTTGAAACCGTGTCAAGGTTCCCTATAATTCTACAAGTAACATCTAATGATTCAGTTTTCTAAAATTACTATCTTTAACACTTATGGCTTATAGCACATCAGGTATTCACAGCACAAAATCACTTTCTATCTAATATACCTAAAATGAGAAGCACTAGAAGTCTCACTCCTATTTGTTGTTTTTGGGGGGAAAGTACAAAATGCTTCTGAGAGAAGCAGATATTCTGACACATGCAAAGCTGCTTCTCTGAAAGGTAAAGGCTGAGCAACTGTGCTACAAGAGGAAAAAAAACCAAAACAACATGACCCATACAACACCTTCAAGAAAGAAAATATCCATTCTCTGAACAGTTCAAAAGTACAATTTTTTGTATAAGGTGGATTTTCTGTTCTCTTTATATTTGGGATAATTTCTGTAATAGAATGATGTTTTTGTGCATGTCATATAAACACCCCCGAGTTATTGCTCAAATGATCTCCTCAGAGATATTTGAATGTTGTCTACTTCTCCAGTCATTTGCAGTTCTGATGTTCCACACTGTTACCCCACTTGGATTCCATTAACACCTCATTTACAAGCATAAACCATGTAAATGATTGGAGCAGATGCAGAAAAATAATTATAATTTGGGCTGAAGTCTTCATTTCCCAATCTAATTCAGTAACAATAAAATTCTCTCTCTAAAGGGTAGACAGGAGGACTTTAGGCACAGACCCAACTAAATAAATAGTTACAGCCCTGGGCATTTAATTTCTGGAAACAGCCCAAGAATGAAAGAGAAATGTCCCAAATTATGAGACAAGCAATGCAGGACATTGTTCTCTAGATAAGGATTACAATGATAAAAAGTTATGGAATAGGAAATTCTTAATATCTCCAGCTGAATTTTTACTCATAGCTTTAAAGTACACAATACTTGGCTCCAAGATATGTTTCCTGGGTGCTGAAGAAATTTTCTGTTAGATCCTACCTTAATCTACAAATTCAGAAGCTCTTTCTCCTTCTGAGCTGCTTTTGTGCAAGAATTTCTGCTCACTTATCTCATAAAACATAGCGCAAAATACAGAGAATTTTGCTGATGGGACCTGATAAAGAAAGGACAGCAAAACCTCCCAAAGAGCTCAGCTCTGACCTCTGGAATCACTCTCAAGTAGTTCCCAGAGGCAAACTCTAGCATTTACTTGGGTGTTGACTGCTTAGTGTTTTGAGCAATTTAAAGAGAATATCACAAATCGATGAATTAAAGCTGATCTCTTTTCCAAGAACAATTAAAAAAATTTCTGAAACAAAGAACCCCTGAAATTTGCCTTTTCCAGACCTCTCTTTTATTCCTATAACTTCTGGGACATAATCTCCCTGTGGCACCGTTTGAGATAACTGGCCAGCACTCAACAGGGTATTATGCCTGTTCCCCCATCTCGCTGGCATGGAAAAGCAGGAACCAGGAGCCTCTAAAAGCAGAGATTTATAATCCACCCAGAGAGCTCAGAACCATAAAGAATGACACCACTCAGCCTGACACACTTGAGAGAACGGCTGCACTTCATTTGACTGACATGCTTTATGTAACTGTGACATCATGGAGAGAAGTCAAAACAAGCGCAGCCAGCTTGGATAAAGAGAGAAAATACTCACAGAATTCAAAACTCATAAACTTGAGCACCAATCACCATAAGTACATGAAATACAACTTTGAGCAGAACACTTGATCAGAAAAATAGGGCTGTGGCGCATCAGTTCTCCTCTGTGACCCAGAGAGCCCCGAGCACAGAAGAGAGAGAACTGAGTTGGGGCATGGGAAATTGAAAAGTTTTATTCAGAGATGGCCTTGAATCTCAAGCTTTCAACAGCTCAGAAAAGTTCGGTTATGTCTCTCTCTCTAATAGAATATATTTTTTGTTAGCTATGCAAATCTTCTGTGAGTGAAACACAGCATGAAGGTGCCTGGTTGAAAAGTCAACAAGTGCATGGAAGCTGCCATCGTGATTAGTGGGGAAGGCAGTATTTTGAATGTTTACTATTTACAATTTTAAAAATTACAGTAAGAAAGGTATTGACTTTTGTCTACCAACATGTTAGCATGTATTTTTCAGAAGCTTCTATCCTGATTTAGAATAATCACACACAAAATTAAATCTTGAAAACTTTTACAGATTGCAAAAATTGGCTCCTGATTCTGTGTTTTCTTTAAACTGAAGAGCATTTTATATCAGCTCAAACAGATGCAGCAATGCAATGCCATTTTCATGGATCCTTAGACATTATAATTATCCTTTATTGATTATGTAATTACTTTTAACTTCTGACTGTATTTTCTCCTGCCTTCATGTCTCATCCTTAGTGACTTCAAATTTATTGAAATATCTTTTTTACTTTAACTCCTGACATTAGCTACCAGAAAAGCTATATTTCTGTAGGGATTTAATATACAATATTCTCTTGTTCATGTAATCATATATGTCACTTGAATGGATGTTTTTGTTGTGAAGATCCTTATGTCCCATTTATGTCCCTAATGCTCCTGGACACCTCATGGATTCCAGTGAGCTTGTCTTAGCTCTTCACTTCTGATCAGAAGGAAATAAATTCTGCTGCACTGACCACACAGTGAAAGCAACAGGCAGTGCAATTTTTAATTTAAAAATAAATGGAAGTATTTCTATGCTATTTTTCAATCAAAGCATTTCATTCTTGACAATACATTTGAATACAGCTTTATAAATTAAGCTATTGTATTTAATTTGACAGAATCATAGAATAATTTAGGTTGAAAGGCACCTTTTGCTCCAAGTCTTCTCAAGTAGATCAGATGATCAGGACATAGTCCAGCCAAGCCTTGAATATCAGCAAGCTTGAAGAGACTGCAATGCCATTGAACAAACTTAATTTTAACCACACTCCTGAGGAAAAAGTTCTTACATCTAACCAGAATCATGTTGCCACTTATGACCATTGCCTCTCATGCTCTCACTGTGACACTCCAAGTCTGTAATTCCATGTTTCCTATACCCTCCCATCAAACACTACAGGCTGTATCAATATCTCCTCTTCCCCTTCTCCTCTTAAGCCTTCAGCCTTGCCCTCAGCTCTCTCAGTCTCTCCTTGCACCACATGTGCTCCGGCTCATGTTAAAGACATTTAACGTTACTGATGCCTGAAGGACACTGCTCATACTTGCCCACCAGTTGGATTTCTACTTCTCATCATAGCCCTGTGAGCCCAGCCAGTGTTCCACATCTCTTTTCCACCCTCTCAACCAGTCTGCACCTCTCTGAATTGACTAAGCTGACTGTAGGAGAGCGCAATGAAGCCCTGCTGCAGTCAAATTACCCAAGAGTGCTCCACCAGACTCTCTCCGTATGTCCATGTCTTCTTGTCCCAGGGAGCCCAAAGCAGATACCGCACTCAAATTGTGATCTCAAAAGTGCAAAATAGAGGGGGAAGATCACTCCTCTGAAGCTGCTGGCTGCGCTCTTGATAATGTAGCACTCTATGGGGTCGGCCTTCCTCCCTGCAATATCATCTCTGATGTATTGTATGATCTCACACAGCCTTTCCAGGGAAGAGTTCCTGCTGAGCATGAAAGACTCGACTATTCTCTCACAGCATTGCTGCAACAATCAGTTTGTTTGGTTTTGGCAGTTCTGAACATTCCACGAGATAGAGAAATGTCAGTAATGCAGCAAGAAATTGTGGCTAGAGTAGAGGAGAAATGAGGGTTGCATAATAACCTGCCTTACTTTTCCAAACAATTCAAAACATATGACTGAATTATTTTTGTACTACAAGTAAAAAATTGCAATAATCCTGAAAGCTACTCTGTGACTGAATGCAAGAACTTCTATTGTCTTAGATACTTAGAACAGAGGCTATTGTAATTATTCTGGGGCAAGCTTTTTAGCTTCCAGTTAATCCTTGCATTGCTTTTTTAAAGTCCATGTTGTATCAATCTACTGTAATATTTTGGAAGACACACTTTAGCACCATGCTGGAGTAAAATCCATTTTCTGTTAGACTTTCTCCATGGCTCTGCATAGATTATTTTGCTATCTGATCGAAAATAGATTTATGCAATATTATTGCATCATTGGCTTCTATGCAGCAATTGATGTATTTGGTCTTTAATGACTTCAGCAGGAGGCAATAACTCAACTTTATTTAAGCAATTCTGAGTTGAAAAAGATGCAAGTATTTCTAATATTGACAAAATGGAACAGCTATCAGTTCAAATCGATTTGGTAACTGGCGCAATCAATTCATGGGCATTACCTAAATTATTAAAGGAAACATCAAAGCTCCATGGCCTAATTTTTTAATTCCAAAATTGTTTCTCTCAGGTTGTCTTTAATTTGTTTAAAATTAATTTATATGAGATTACTTATTAATATAGCAATTTTATTTGCCATAAAGAGAAAGCAGGATGAGAGCTAAAGAAAAGCTGAAGTAAGTATTATGAATAACCTGTGGGATCAGAGGAGAGGGGAAAAAGGAACTTAACTAAGATATATACTTTTTAAAGTAAAATGTATGGATTATTCTTACTTCTATATCAGATTTTCTTTTTCCTTTGTCTTATTTCTCCCCAGAGCTCATTCCTGAATTATTAGCTATGGTGACAAATATTGTTTCTCCGTTCTTAGCAACATGGGGACATTACTTAGGGCTTTACCTTATGTTATGTAATATAAGACCATGGAGGAAAGATCTTACTCTAGGAAAAAAAAAAAGCAGCTAACAAAAGGCAACAGAGAGCTCAGACAGATCCTCCACAATTTGATAATTACATTATTTTCCAATAGAAAGAAGAACAGGTCTAAAGCTATGGATGCCTCCTTACAACCTGAAGAAAATGCAAGCAGCAGAGACAATACCCATCAAGCACCACATTTTCTGTTTTCTCTCTGTGGTTCCCCCTAGTTTCCTATTTAAACAGGATTTTCAATATGCTCGTGCCTTCTGTGAGGGTACCATGGCTTGGGTGAAACAGTCACCGTCTGCATTATTGAGACCTGCTCCAAGCATCCACTCTCTTATCACAATTAGTACATGAACAGGCAAAATTACCATGTCATATTCCTAAAGGAGAAAGTAACAACCAAAATTGGAATAAGTTCTTGCTGGTTTCAGTCAGTGTTTAAGGTACTTTACATATCACTAGCAAATGCTGTGGAAGTTTGCCTAGATCAGAAACAGCAGGACCTACCACTCAGTGTCACTTTCTGGACCCAGAAAGGTCCTCTGCTGGCACTTTGGAGCAGAGTTCATGGATATCAGCATATGCAATGCCGTGCATCTCTGCATGGTGTAGCACAACTCACCTCCCATTTTAATTTCCAGCCTTCAGCTGTGATTGGTGGAGATATTTAAACCAATTCTTACTGTTCTGAGAAAAAGGAAAACTGGCAAGATTGTTCTGCTCGCTTTCCATTTAGGCCTGAAATATTAATAGCTCACATACATGGCAGTGGATTGTTAATGAGAGCAAAGTACAGGATTTTGAACGGCCACCTACATATTTAACTCATTCTCCAGACTATAGAGTCAGAACTCCTTTATGGCTGCTGCTCTTTTGTTATTAAAAATTAATTCAATTTTTATTTAGGTGAAGAGTGCAATGCCATTAGTATTACCTGTACACAATGTACCTTTGGGCAGGGGAAAGCAGGGAGGGAGAAAAAGTTAACTTTAATGAGCACTTTCTCAATTTTTTTTTAAGTAGATGCACTCCAGCACTGTACACGGTGGCACATTGGGTGTGCTCCTGCCCTTCTCAGAATACAAACACGGTTCTACTTGGCAAATATATGCCAAATTCCCTCAGAAACATCATCCTAAGGAGAAGTCTTCCAAACTAGGTGCATCCATCTCTAAAAATCAACCAGCCTTGCTTGATAAAGGCATGAACCTGAATTATCCATGCATTGTTAATTAGCATCTCATTTAGGGATCATGACTCATCTATTTTCCTGCCATCACTTATTAAGAAATGGTGTTTTCATCAGTCCACTAGCTCATAGCTTGTATACAAAAACTGTTTTCTAGGTACTGCATTTCATATAACAGAAGGTTTGACATTGCCAATAGAAGGGAGAAATACATTTTTCAGATGCACAATTTCACATACCCATTTAAATATTCTTTTCTGAGAAAATGACAGTAGCTCTTATCACAACAGACACGATACAAACCTTTGTGTTGGTGAACCAATTATGTGATGTAAACTCCATATGCTGAAACAGCAAACAAGTGCTACATGTGCAAAAGCGGTTCTCTCTCATGTTTGACATGCTCTAATTTAGTTTTCTCTTAAAATTTAAAATAACCCAAGACCCAAAACAATGAACAAACCTCTTAGATGATGTCAGGGAGAGGAAATTCTGGTAGTGCGGAGCCACATAAGGCAGGAAAGAACACAAATCAAGTCATAAAAACTCAGTGTTTGCACATAGGATCTCATACCCCTGCTTTTATTCTCTACCTGACTTAGGACTAAAAGCACATCTCTGATTTCATTTTATAAGATACTTTTTATTTGTGCTTTTATTTTAAATCTTTTTTTCTGAAATTTTACATAATGTGACACAAATTGCACACTGCAGAGAAAACTGTCTGTCTTGGTGAATGAAACCATTTTAATCTCAAGGGCTTTATTATCTGTTAAAATCTATTTAAATATAAGCATTCAATTTTATATTGCTTGACTTTTATAGAGGAGCTGTTTTACTAAAGCAGGATTTTGAAAAGATCATAATAAATACTTGTGACTTTGACATGTAAGATCAGAAAACATGAAGAAAGAATTACCTTAATTTTCAGACTTATTCACATACATTGAAATATTTCCACAGGCCAGAGACTTTCTAATCGATTATATTTGTTATGATAATGCCTTCCTGACATGTAATGTGAAACTGTATACACCTTACAGACACACAAAATCCAAGCACCCAGCACTGTCACATTTAAAACTGCTGAAGCATTTAAACAATTAATTGCATAATTCTATTATTTCTCTTGAAGCATTATTACCTGACTGATCACAGATTACTGAACACAATATATTCACATATTGGGAATAAAAGGGATAATCTGGCAGACTACTGTTTCACTTTTGTTTTAAGCAGATGGTACAAAGGCAGCTTCACTTGTGTGAAGCTATAAATAGACTCACGGGCAATTCTTTTTTTTTTTAACATACTGCAGCAAGAGACATCTTTACTGTAACTCTTGACCAAATTGCCAGCTCTAGAGTTAAAAGGGTTGAAAAATTGAAATTTTACATTAGGTTTTACAGTGCTGTAGGCTCTTCATGCCTGATGTATGATAAAGAAAAACTAAGATTCTTATGAAAAAGTAAAGAAGCAAATCATTGCAAGGCATTAAATTACATTGAACATTCTGCATGAGACTTCAATCCATCAAATGGCCACTGAAAAATGAGGTAATTACCTACAATAATTTGCATGTTAAGAGCTAATACAATATTGCAAAGTAAAGTCCAGTTGCACATTAATTGTGAAAGCAATGCATAATTTCCTGATTAATGTTTCATACCTAATATTCTTCCGTGCTCTGTCAAATGCTAAATAACAATATGGTCAATCAATCTACAGAAAGTACATTCAGGCAGGAACTGAGCTTAGTCTCCATAAATCCTGATGCAAAAATTGCAGCTACAATAGATGATACTGTGAAATTTATAAAACAAATTGAACTCAAACGATATTTTAAATAATTAAACTTCACAGTAAAATCATCTGAGGCACAATTGCTGATTCTTCCCGCATGGAAGTAAACCTCTGCTTCTTCCAGCCAAAGGAACAAGAGGCTGGAGGTGGGGAGGGAGCAGAGAGAGGCTAAACACTGTCACCCCCATGCACACCTCGGCTCCTGGGCGTCTGTCTGGGCAGCAAAGGCTAAGCACGTCAAAGAAATTATATGTTCAGTCTCTCTAGAGGAGGATTTCTATCCATGCTCCTCTGTTGAGGCAGGAGGAGTATTCCTCAAGGACTGAAGCTCACCTGTCCTGTCAGCCACAGACAGGGTGTCACAGTTTTGAAAGAGCTTCAAGCAAAGTGAAAGGATGACAAAAATAAGGAAAACCCAAAAATACCACTAATAAATACTGCCAAAATGAGGGTAGAATTAACTGTCAGTAGCAGAAAACAAGTGTGCCCTGGAATTTCTTTCTTCTATGGGAGACAATTCAATGGCCAGATATTTTATAAGCATGAAAATTTAAAAGAACAATTATAGGACCACAAAGTCTTTTAACTTTCTACTGGTTTGCTGGGAAAACCCTCTGAAAAGTTTGACAGGTGAGTTATTGACTTGGTGCCAGTCAAACAGAAAAATGTTCCCCAGAACATGGGGAGGGTGCTTGGGTAAATTCTTAAAGAAGAGCTTTAAAACAGCAAATAGTCAGGCTCAATGAGTCAATAAGAAAAAAACCAAAACCGTCAAAAACCAGAGCTACTGACATTAATGGAAGTACTGGTCACCTACAGAAAGAAGAGTCTTCAAATAAAGAATATTTGACATTCCCTGGTTGCTGGGGAAATTGTTGGAGACTGTGATCCAATGGACGCAGTAAAAAGGAACTGAAAATTTTTTAATGAGCTATGCCACCAATTTAACAATTTAAATGACCTTGAGCTAGGCCTGTGACTGAAGTGTGTCACTTCCCTCATTTGTAAAAGAGGTATTATTCTACCTATTTCACAGCGGTATTTGGAAACTTGATTAATTTACAAAAATTGCCTCCAGACTCCTGGAGAAGGTGACTCTTAATTGATCTTCCCTAAAGCAGACAATTTTGATTAGAATAAAAACAGCAGTAAAGCAACTGCAGATTCCAAAGCCAGACTCCAGGGACAGATTCAATGTGTCCGTTTTTTAATCCTTAACTAAACAATAAATATTTGCTGCGGTGATATGAAGATGTCTTGTTTTAATTTTCCACCTACATAAAAGTTATGTGATCAGCTCTTCAGCTGCAAGAGCTGAGATTTCACACTATCCATGTGAAAAGACACATCAAAATGTAATTGACCTGCTGGGTATATTTTGAACTATTCCTACAAAACAAAATCTGTAAGCTACAGATGAAAATAATACCTAAAAAAAAAAAAAAAAAAAAAAAAAAAAAAAAGAAGAAGAAGAACAAAAACCCCAAGACCCTAAAATGGGTTGTGTGGTTTAAAGATGTTCTCAGAAACTTGCTGGTAATTTTTTATATTCTTGTACTGTCTTCCTGTATCGCCTTCCAATCTCCAGTCGGATGTCTGCAGAATCCTACTGGGAATCTCAGAAAGCAGAAAAGCTGAACAGCTCACTGCAGCAGACAGCAGCAGCTCCAGATTTACCAACTGTTTTCTTATTGCCACCCTTTCTCCAACTCTGAACTAGACTTTCTTCACTATTTTTTTGAGGATTAGTCATTGAATTCAGACTTTCAGACCTGGCAGTTCAAACGGGTTTAACCACACTTCTGCTGTTATTTCACTACAGGGTCAATCCAATAGTTTTTTTTGTGACCATCATGACAGTAAACGGTTTTCCAATGAAATTGTTAAACAGCAGCATTGTTTATTAACTACTGCAAACGTTTGAACTTTGTACTTAGTTTCCAGATTTTATGGCAAATCCTATTCGTGTCAGTGAAGGTCCACACAAAAAAAATACCATAAGAATCAGAAACAAGAGAAGAGGAGAAGAATCAGGTTTTTTACTCATTTCATGCGTAAGAAGCAAAATGCTTTCATTTTCCACTGTGGAATGCTTCTAAAGGAAATTTAGAGATGTTAATTTTCATTGTCCTTTTCTCAGCTTTCACAACCAAGTTTGTATGATAAAATTGTTGTGATAATTATGTAACACTTTGTGGAAAGTTGCTTCAGAGAAATTTCTATAGGATAGTAAGAGTTATTATCTTTATGTGTACTGTGCCATACCAGAAACTATAACTATACTTTTATATGTATGTAACTAGTTTATATATAAAACTATAGTTATATATATATAACTATTTATATAGTTATGTGTATGTATATATATATATATATAAATATTCCTGAATCAGGAGTTCATTCATGTAAGTACATGCTTTCAAGAGTCACAGAAGTATAAAAAAATCCTAAACACTTCTAAATACAATATGAAAACCAGGATTTTCTTACCTAATAAAGTTTCAAGCATCTCCATCACACGGATAACATTTTAAGAGCATGTGTCATTGGCTGTTAAATTTTCTGTTTTGATTGAGCATTTGCAATTTTTACACCAATCTCTTTATCTTTTTTATTCACCATTAGCTGATATACTTTGATTTAATAACACATATTGCCTACTCTTAAGAACAGTTCCATGAGCACCAGAAAGAAAAAAAGACCCATTTGGTAGATAATGTGTCTCATATTGTATGATCTAAATAAACTTTTCTATGTAGAACGTCCTCACTTATCTTTTTAATTGCAAGTAATGTGAAAGTATATTCTATTTATCTTCAGAGGAAAGAGAATTCACTAAGCTGATTCCCTTTGCAATTTGCTGAAAAGGAAATATCAAATACACAACTAACTTTGAGAAAGTAGGGGAAAAAATAACTCCAACTGACTGGCAACTACCTACAAAAAGTATTATTCTTTTACTGTAGATACTCACTAAAACTATTTTTGTTTGCTGCACCTGCAGTAGTTTCTCAGTAGTGCAGCTGGTTTTGCAGAAAATTAACATTTTTACATTAAAAAAATAGATGGAAATGGAAAAGATAACACAACTAGAAAAACCAGAACTTAAATGTTTTCAGAATCTGGTCCTATAAAGATGATACTGTGCAAGGAACTCTTAGTAGAGTAAGCAGTAAAATTACTTTGAAAGTAAGCAATTACTCATCACTACTTATGTAGAGGATGGAAGAGGTACTTCGGGGGCCAATACTAGATGCATTCCAAAGAAAATCTCTACATTTTCACAACCAGCAGGTATTGCCTGCTGTCACTGTAACTGTACTTGTGCCTCACCATCTACCACACAGACCAAGTGTTGAGGTGCTTTTCCTTTGCATCATCTCTCTGGTTAAGGTCTTGTCTAGTCTCCAATTGCTCAACAGTCTACACAGACAGAACTGGAAGAGGCTAGAAGCAGCAGGAACTTGCTAATTGACTTAACCGCAGGAGAAATTGGAGTGCCTTTTTTTTCCTTTGATACACCCACTACCACCTTCCTGAGTCACAATGAATACCAAAACCTGGTAGAGTATTTAAATGTTTTATTATTTAACTAGGAAATATACGTAACAGTCTTTATCTAAACACACATATGCATATCTGTGCATATTTATATATAGATATAAAGAAATCAACTTTCAAATGCCAGCCTAGCACAAGCCCTAATGAGATAGCTAACCTTCCATTATCTGAAAAAAAGTTACAAGTAAAGACAGAATTCTAAACCCTCAGGATTTATAATTTAATTACGGAGTAACCGTTGGCCGTGATTAAATAGCTGGACTGAACCTCAGGCTGGCTCTGAGTCATTTGCCACTGTGCTTCCTCTCACATCATCCATTTCCTTTCCTTGCACCTATCTTATCTCACCTGCTTGACTTGTGAGTGTTTCCCTCAGCTGCTCACCTTTCAGAAACTCAGTCTAACGCAATAAGTCTATTCAGTCCTTCCATTTAGGCACACAACCAGAGCCGGACAGGTTCAGAGTGCTCAGCCCCTGCTGAAGCAGCAGCACTGTTTCCATGGCCAGATTCTAGATGCACACAAGAAAGCCTAAAAGGGAAAAGCCCTACATAGACCAAAACCCCTCGCCATACCTGAAATCTGATTTTGCCCATAAGGTATTTACATGAAAAATGTCAAGGCCTGTTTTCAGAGAAGGATTCTTCCCAGACAGCTCAGCTCCCATGAAGCCATCACTTCACTCCCAGGGCTCTGTCACCTTCCTCAGCTTGGGCCGGAAAACATTCCCTTAAACAAGCTCAACATACTGTAACAAGATGAACCTGGTTTGAGTAAACAGCCCCGATGTGATGCACTCCTACTGCACAAATGTCTGTTATGTTGTACCAGAAATTAATGACAGGCAAGCTCAATTACCATCTCAGGCTCTTCAGAAACTAAAGACAGTCAGTTTCCCTCCCACCCAGCAGACTTAAAACCATCAATTGCTCTACTAAAGGAGAACTAAACTTTATATTTTCATGCCCACTAAAACTATGACTTGCTTAAGGACCAAGAGCGCCCTTCATTCCATCCAAAGCAAGCAAGATACTTCATATTTTTGTGATTAATAAGGTACCTTGAAATGGTTATAAGAGTATGTATTTTCCTAAAACTGACCCAGTTTTTTAAGTGTTCACTACCATTGTCAAAAGAAAGTTCATTAAAATATATTTTGTCCATGATAAACACATAGGTTTTGTTTGGATGTGGGAAACCCAGATGAAGATGTGGACTACAAGTGCTTAAACATGAGGGACTCTGTGCTATTGTAGTGCTGGTTTAGCGTGAATAATCTGTTGATGCTTTTATCTGCTGCTACAGAACCACTCAAAAGTTCTACTTGAATCTGCAAATAACTTAACCATGAACTGATGGGAACAACATATGACACATTATATAGTAAAGTACAAGAGAAGATAAAAAAAATTAACCTAGAATAGATATTATTCTCCATTAAGCAACAATTTTAAATAAGTTTTGCGGATTTCTCTAGCACTACAGCCACTTTATAATACAGCCACTTGTACAGCTTGAAAAGTAAATTCCATCAAATAAGGGAGACAGTACTAGGATCTGACAAGCAAAACCAATCTCAATGTAAATATTATTTTAATTGTAATGTTTATACTAGTTCTGACTTCTAAACGATTTTTACTCTACTCAATTTCAAAGAAACAAACTCAAATGTCAATGTCATTTCTGTACAACAATAGGAACTAATAGACTCTAAGCTTCTAGCTGGGATATTTTGATAAAAGCACTGTTATGAAGAGAAAGGAGTAATAATGATAAAAGCATTTGACAGATTTTTTTTCAAACTCCAGGTCAAAATCCTTCTGAGGTACAAAAAATGTTCAAGGAACAGAAGACAACAAAAGAATAAGAATAAGCATGAACTGTAGGATCACACACATTCTTGCAGTTTTCTTTCCATCTCTTTCTTTCCCCTTATCCACCCTTTCCACCCTACACCCCCTCATCATTATTACCCAAGTAAGAACCACCCAGCTGGGGTATGTTTCAATGACAGCTGATGTGCAAGGTTTAAATGCTGTCTCCCCTTCGTGCTGGCACACAGGCTTGTCCTGGCTGGCATTTATTTTCAGCAGGTTTGCAAGAACAAATTCAAAATTACTTAGGAGGGCTTAAGAGAGGAAGAAGCAGAAGTCAGGCAGGCACTTCGATTGGTAACACTGTGATCAACCCTAGCATTTACAGCAGAAGAGAGATTAAAGCATGAGTGTTATGATTCCTGAATACTGCTCTGTCTTGCAGATTTACACCCTGGTACAATCACTCTCACTTTATTTTGGTCTGATCCAATTTACATGAAAGCTGCAGGCAACATCCTGACAAATTCAGCAGCACAGCCTTGTCTCTGCAGATGAATATACATGCACATCACACCTTATACTGCAGCCTTTTTTAAGTTGGACTTGAAAAGTAAATGACACTATGTACAGAAGCAATAAAAATATATTTCTACTTCTGTAATTTGACTGTTAAAAAAGTTCTGAAACCTTTGTCCATCTTCTTCTACTGTGCCTGAGAACAAATGTGTTCGGTTTCATATTGCTTTGGTTGCTCAGATCAAGCACTTAATCAGCACATTTTGAACCAGAACACTGCTCTTTTTTCCAAAGATTTAGACACACAGATTATTTAGTCCATAAAGTGACAAATTTCCTGGGTATTGTCAATCCCAAGCCACAGCAGCTGCAGAAAAATCTGGCAGGTAATGCTCGAGCTCTAAACTACTTATAAATCTAGAAAAAATCTTTAGTGCGAGCTACCTGATTTACAGGCTCTTAATCAGAGCTTCCAAATTGTGATGAGCAGTCAGATGTCTAAACACAAGGATATGCACCTCAGTTACACCCACAAAACTGTAAAGTAGCAATAATCTTACTGACACACCCTGATAACTGCAGCCTATTGTAGTAGCAAGAATGTGGAATTTAAATATGTCTAGATCAAGAGCCTTTTTCCAATTTTTTCTGATTCCATCCATGAAATAGATTTCATAGCTGGAATGAGCCATACATTATTCTGCAGATGTGAAGACCATTGGATCCTCTACATGTACTTGATTTGGATTTACAATAGTTACTTAAATGCCTCAAAATATCAAGGAAACAGTAGTGTGCTTTTATCCATTATTTGTATTGATTTTGTTGTTCCTTGATTTCCAGCAAAACCTTTAAAATCAGATTTTTCATGGTCTCTTACTTTCAAAACCCCCACAATTAAAAAATACATTTATTCATCATACTTAGGATAAACTACATGGGAGAGAAGGGGAGGGTTCAGGTGTGTAGAGCAAAAACTGAGCTCACTTACACACTCCCACAGTAGCCCTAAAGAAACTTCAAATTATTTTCTCTGATGACTTCTAAGATCACAAATACAAGGGAGCAAAAAAGACAATACAAAACAAAGCAACAAAAAAAACCCCAAAACCAAACCAAACAAAAACCAAACCAAACAAAAAACCCCCAAAGAAACAGAAAATTTTATGCATAGATGACCAGAAAAATTTGGCATTGGTTATATATATATAAATAAATAGCCTTTATTTACCTTTCCTTATATTCAACAGCCTTACTTCAAGTGATTTAATACTTTTAGTCATAAACAATATTTCGATGATGTAAACACCTTCCACTTTACTGAACAGTCTTCACTTTACCAAAGAGAATCCCAGCAAGTGCAAACCTGGTGTCAACTTGATATCACCATATGTATTAGTGCAATAAAATAATGTAAATATTACATATGAGAGTGACTTCCTACATGCAAACCCGCCAGTCAAAAATCTCCTGACATATTTCATCCCCTGTCAGAGCTGACATACAATACACAAATCTCTACAGACGCCCAAGCAAATAGTTACATGCTTAAAACATTTTTTTTTTCTCGCTGTAGGAAAATTTGGCTCTACATAATTAAAGGTAAAAGCAGAGATTGAAAGCAACAGGCCAGGAGTTGGTCTCCTGTGCCAGGGCAATGCAGGAATGCCGCTCCAAACCAAGAGTGTAGGGAAAGCTCTTGCAAGTTCAGGTGGATGTCCCTAAAGCCACACAGCCACGTCCATTACAGCTTCCAAGCAGACAGGCACAGTAACAAACCTGACATTACAACCTGCCTTGGCGAGGAAATTCAGTGACACAGAAAAGTGTATTTGACAAGTACACAGTGAGTTCTGCTAAGAAATGTATAGCTCTGTGTGTGTCTGGGTGGTGTCTGAGTTTATTTCTTGAGGGGGATGCTTTTTCCTTTGTATTTCTAGAAAGATAAATAGGTAGAGAGAGCGTGAGTGTATACTGATGTAATTTCTCCCTTTCTAACCTAAATTTCTATGCAGCTACATTCCCCCAGTACTGAACAAGGTGTTTGTTGCTTCGGCTTGCCCTGAGCAGTACACACAGCTTTGCTCTGGGGAGCAGACTCCAGTTGCTCCTCAGTTATCCTAATGTCTCTTCACACTACCATCACTGTGAAAAGAGGCCTTTAAGAAAGTTGAAATTACATTTATGTTCGCTGTAAAATCTCTTCCAGAGATTCCTAAAATAATTTTCACATGTGTAAGAGCGAGAGCTGGTTTGATCACTGGTGAACCTCGTGCCAGAGCCAGCTGACGTCACCTGGAACAAGACTGAAGTCTGCTCCTGGTAAATGTTAAAACTGTGTGAAAATCTTCTTTCTTAATGTGTTCCTACAGTTCTGGAATGAGAGATGGAACTGTACATTACTCCTTATGTGCATACATGGCATGCAATGGGCAAAGAAAGAATGAGGCTTGTCAAGAGACAAAGTTATAAAAATCAGGGTGGGTGAATGCTGCATTTTAGAAAAGTTTGTCTCCTAGGTAAAATATGTAGTATAATGAGGAAAGATTGTCATTTTTTGCATGCATGCATAGGTTCTAAGTGCAGTATTTATCATTTGGTAAATCACACTCATTTTTCTGCATTTTGCCAGCAGTTGCATCAATTGTCATTTAACTGCCCTAAATAATGCGTTCTCTTCCCTGCTGTATTAAACTATTTCTACCAAGGCTAATGATTTTCTGATTTCCACATGCCAGTAAGCTTGGCAGTAACAAATGATGCCTCTCTTTCCATGTTGCAAGTAGCTTAAATTATATTTTACATACCCATTTAAAGGATCATTAGTTAAGTTAATATCCTTGCTCTTCAGGAGGATCAAGCATTTTAGTAAAGGATAGTCTCCCTATACATCCTCTGCTGGCTCTGAGTACATTTTTAACAGCCTTGGCTTGTTAAACTCACACTCACTACATATGGATTGGCTGTGGAAACCCTAGATATCCATTTTGTCCTCAGTTAGAGTGGCTTACTATGTCTCTGGTATTGCTGTTACCCATAAACTAAGGAACTACAGATTTCAAAACAGAACTCAAAATTTTTCATTGATTTACTTGTAAAATATTTTCCAGAAATAATAATATAAAGCAACAGCAAACAAAAAATGGTGTCAGACTAGGACACTACAGAATTTCTGAAGGCAAGAAGCAATCACAAAGGAACACGTTTATAGGCAAGGGCTTCCAAAGTCAAAACTGTGCCCCGCGTTCATTGGGGCATTCCCCAAACTGTGTCCCAGCTGACTCTGAGAATATGCATTTTCCTAGGCAGTGTAACACACCGGGCAGCAATCTGCCAGTGTAATAGTAACAGCACTCAGTGATGCAATCATTTGACAAAATAAGCATTTGAAAATTGCCATCTATTTATTTCCATTGAAGCAGTTTCACAGGACATGGAATTACCTCTCATTTGAAATGAATAGCTTCCAACACAGTGACAGTGGAATCTAAGGAGCCTATTTTGGAGGCTTACACAAAGCAAATACAGCAAAATAATTTTTTTTCATTCCCCTAAAGTGAAAAGAATTTCATTCTAGTTCAGAAAAAAATATTTTATTTAGCAATAAAATCTCCTTTAATCCTCTTTTATAGATGTAACTCATGCAGATATTTTAAAAGGAAAACAAAAAGACTTCCAGATTTGATAAAAATGTTTTCTTTAAATGTTTAAAATTCAACTTTTCAATTTTCATAACAGCTTAAAACCTAAATTGTTATCCTTGATAAATAGGTTATTTGTTCCCCTTTCCCACCATCAGCTGCACACCCCGTCCTGTTAATCTTGGAGGGAAAAAAAAGGGAAAAGGCTTACGTGGCTGAGTTAATGTACAGGGGGAAATGGTATAAACAAACCTCTTCTAAAAAGTCAAATGCAGGAAACAGTTCCCTTCCCTATGACAGCATCAACATTGGAGCAAAAAGTTGTCAATTTTGCCATTTATCAATTTTGCAGTTCCACTGCAGTGATGCTCTCTGGTACACTTTTACCAATTAGCATCTGATTTCAGTTTACTGTAAAAATATAAGCCTTTCTCACCAATACTCTGTGATGCAATTTTAGTATGGATATATTTTTTCAGGTTATAAAGCACCTAATCAAAATTAAAAATCAAAATTCTGATGGACTGAAGAGAGAATTGATATGACTCTAATTCCTCTTAGCAAACACACAACCAGGAATGTCAGCTGGAGCTCCCTCCCATTCATAAGATCGATCTTCTTGGTGAGTGCACGAAATAGCTAAAGCAGTCTCTTAAATATTTACCCACAAGTGATCTTAATCTCTTATGGCTCACACATCTGACGAAATGCCATTGGACAATTGCTGATTTCTTACAAGGAGCAGCATCCTGGCCATACTCTCTGTGCCAAGTTTGACACACACCTCTTGCTGACAACTTATCTCCCTTGTTCCACACGCCCCTGGTTCCTACAGAAAGTAGTTAAATATTGTAATCATGTACCAACTTGTAATTGGACCTGGCCACCATACAGCCCCAAATATTGACATGGTTAATCTCTGAAGGACTCGGTCACTAACAGAGTATAGAACCTTTCCATTTGCATCTGAAATTGATTTCAGACAGTGCCATGGTTTAACCCCATGAGCCACTCACTCACTCACTCACTCCTTCCCTGGCAAGATGAGAAGGAAAACTGATGCATCCTGTGGGCTGAGATGAGCCTGAGAGCCTGCCAAGAGCCTCCCAGCCCAGCAGGGCGCTGGCTGCCAGCTCACACAGGACAAGGCTTTTCAACTGCCACAACACCCTGAGTGAGAGAAAAAAAAACAAACCACAAATTATAACTCTGATCACAGAAACACCAGAACTGATTCAAAAAGACTCTAACTAGGATGTTGTAGCTTCCATTTCTGGCCCAGATTATGCTTTGCTCTTTCCAGCACAGACTCAAAAGCAATGAAACACAGGATTTAGAAACTTCATTGCTGCCATTACTGTACTGCAGGGTTTTTCCCCACAGAACAGTTATATTCCTCACATTTTCAAATATTCAGGAAAATAACAAATTAATTCATTTAATATTATCAAATGAATCCCATTACTCTGGACTGCTTTGAAGTATTTCTGAATTTAAAATGCAAATTAAATCTGAAGATTTCTTTTCAGTTTATTCACAAAAGGATACAGCCAGTCTACAAGAAAGTCAAGTGAGCATGCCTATCTTCCAGTGTTACCCTTTAAGTCTTGAATTAAATGTTTGAAATGAAGAAAACATTGGTTCCCTCAGGTATAAGCCACAAGCTTTTCTTGTCTTGTCAAGTAGCCCCAGCAAAATGAAAACCTTGCTCAATCATTATGCTGTAAGCATAGTATGCGTTCTCACTACCAATTTCTTAGCACTATAACTCTCATAAAGAGATAACATTAAACACAAGATGTATTCTATTAGACACCAAGGAACAGTTGTATCCTTCTATACAGTGGGTATATATAGGTGGGCTTTTTTTAGTTAATTGAGATGAACTTAAACTTTTCATATGCATTATCAGACCTTTCATTCTTTATACATCTTGTTTAGACCTAAATTAATTCAGGTTTTCCAATATTCCCACTACTAGTATAGTATTGGTAACAGCCTTGTAAACAAAACATTGCCATTTTAATTCCATTACTTAGGAATTCCGGCAAGGATGAATAAAACAGGGGTTCAAATACTTGTAACAATTTATGAACCTAAGTTCTTGAAAGGGATGGAAACATACCCACAATCTTACTGTCTGATGTCAGCATTTCCCTCTTGGTAACCTTGGTTTGGAGGTTTTCCAAGAAAGTTGCTGCTGGACTTGTCTATTCCTACCTATGCCATTCTGGCACAAAACCTTCCGTAACTCAGAGCTGTGTTTAGCAGGATTCAGACAATCCTCTGCTGGAGAGCCTGTGCGTGTTGCTGCCCTTTTATGCAGGGCCCTTGGTCCCCCTGCTCCCTCCCACATCCCAGGACGGATTTGATGAGCCACGCAAGACTTGCTACTTTTGATGTTATGGGAACTTTCCTGTCTGACCCTCCAGGAGCTGCTCTGGCAGTCACATCCACGGCACCTAAGCTGGGACTGAGGGCCCTTGGCAGGGGCAGCCCCAGGGAGGAGATGCTCTGCTCCCTGCACACCCCTACTCACACAGCCAGACCGTATTTCCTTACTGGCTTCACTACAGGTTTCCCAAAATCAGAGTCTCAGATCCTTAAAATAATTTAGTCATGGTGCAACCACAAAATAACAGCTTAAGCTGGTGCCTCTGAGCAGGGGCCCAGAACAAAGGAACCCCTGAGCTTTTATACCCTCCCAGTCTAAGCGTGGCATAGTCTGGGGGTTCTTGTATCCTACTGTGTCTCCAGGTGTCCCTCACCCTGGACAGGACACAGGTCCCTGAGCCCTTTGCTGTGCCAAGGGGTCAGCAGCTCACAGTCTCTGCTCTGGCTTTTGCCACCAGAGCCAAATGGCACTGCAGCTGCGCCTGGAGCTGCCTGCCCTGAGCACAGTCCCCAGCATTCCAACTGCTCATTCGGAAGGGTTGTGGCTGTCCCATCCCTGGCAGTGTTCAAGGCCAGGCTGGATGGGGCCCTGAGCACCCTGATGTAGTGAAGGGCACCCCTGCCCATGGAGGAGCGCTGGAGCTAGCTGACCTTTGAGGTCCTTAATGACCCAAACCATTCTGTGACTGCATGGATTCTACTGCCCCTGCTCAGTAAGGTCCTGCCATTTTTATTCTAGCAAGTTAACCTGTGCTTCAGTCAACTAGACAAGCTCTTAACATTTTAGCTTTTCTTGACAGCTTCAAAAACTTGGGCAGATTAATTCCCCAGAGTCCTATCACTGAGGAGCCCCTTTGCCTTGCCCCATTTAATTACCGCAAAACAGTAATTCCTGTTCTAACCAAGGCCAAATCAGGTACCAAAGCAAGTTACACTGGTCAGAAGTAGCTGTCACTGATTATCGAGAATGTAAATGAGTACAAAACATATTATGAACCCAATGCACTTGAAAAACCATTAGCATTTTCTAAAATGTTCTTAGGTGGCATACAATGTTTACCTCCAAATGGAGGAAATAGAAAGATGATTTTTATTCTGCTTTTGGCCTCAGAAATGAACAAAGCTAGTGTACAGAAATGGTAATAAGGAGTTATCATAACCTGAGGGAATCTATTAAATTTCAATTAAGAGTATAAACTTCAGGCTATAGAACTGAAAGGGACAAACATCCCTTCAGACTAGAATGAAAGGCATCTTTAAAAATCAGATCCTAAAGGACTAGATAGATTAAATCCTTGCATAAGCTTAAAAATCCCAATTCACAACCAGCAGAAAATAGAGCTAGTCTAATTTATTCATGGTGTTTTATTGTATTTTATTGTATTCAACAGAATAGAACACTATTTTGCTATGTTGAGTTATAACCCCCTACTCATAGAGGTAGCTTTTGATTTCAGTTCCATTGCCTTGGGCGAACATGGCTGAGGACCCAAAAGGCTGTGTCAGATGCTGATTGATTCATTTGAAACTGGAAGATAATAGAAACTGCTCAAATTGACTGCAAGAAAAAGAAATGTGAATTGGGACATTAGGCAAATTATAAAGCAGCTTTGTAATCTTAATTTTAAGAATTAGTTTAACATGAGAAACACAAGGATTTTAATTCAAAATTTTCACATAAGCTTACTAGTGTCTATTACAATTTATCTGTTGGATTACATTCTCTAAACTTTGTGGAGATTAGAGACTATATGAAGCCTATAAAATTGAAAGTTAAAAAGGCATGTTCTAGACATTCATTTATCATTTATTCATTCAAGAAGCTCAATTTCTTTGGCGCTCAGCATGTGTTTCCCAAGTAGCAGAGGGATCTCATTTAGCACACTCTGTTCATACAGTCTTTTTAGTCAGATATTGCTGATTTGAGCCCTCAGTGTTAAGATAATGCAATTAGGAAAACAGAAGAGGAACAAGAGTAGCAGCCCAGCCTTGTCACCGAATGGCCACGCATGTGAAACACAAGTGACAGCGATCATTGAGCACATCTGTAGTGTGCACCCAAGCTGAGTGTCAAGGTGAGCGAGGTGCCGTGCTATCACAGCCTTGCAGCAAATGGAAAAACAACAGAAACACACCTCCACCTTTAAATATTGAGAGCAAAACAAGAGATAATTCTCCTGGCTCTGTCCTGCTCCTGCCCTTTAACCTCCAGCTCTCTCATTGCACCATCAGTCATGTCAGAGATTAGTGCTTACAAGAAGTCTCCCGAGGGAGCGGAGGGAAAGGACGATAAATTGGACAGCTCAGCATAAAGACATCGCACCTTTCGAGAGCAGCTATCTGGGACATGAGGCTCGTTCTCATGGATTTTTAACATCGGGTTTGGTGCCACTACACAACACACATGCAAAGGCAATTAACTAAAACTGGAACGCAACAGAAAATGAAACATAAATACTATCAATGAGTCTGGAGTACTGACAAGGCACAGTCATAATTTTCTTGAATTCTATTAAATTGTAGATTTCTACTTTGAAGACTTCGTTTAAATTGACAGATAATGCATACACCACTATGAAAGGTGAACAATTGAGACACAAGATAAAATGTGCATTGTCTTTTATGACAGTTTATTACCTAGAGTCCATTATTTGGAGAACAAATTTAAAATAAAAACTTACATTTTTAGCTGAAATAAATATTCATGCAGAAGACATAAAAATTACCTATAACCTGAAGTTGCTGACAGCATTATTCATATTTGCCTTATAGCTGAAAAGTAACATAAATATTGATAGGAATAACATCTGCCACGCAGATATCCAAACTAATACTATTCACTGCAGATTCCCAAATTTATCATATCCTGGGTTCCCCTGTGATGCTTGAAAAGTAGAATATGTAGAATGATATTAAAGCATTAAGGGAGACAAGAAAATTTCTCTAGTCACACAAATGTTCATTTATTTTGGCTTTCCCATTAATAAGAGGTAATGTAGATAGGCTGTTTCTCTGTGCTGTGGTTGAGGACAGTTCAGACCCCAGGCACAGGGAGCTCTGTGATTCACAGCCTTGATCTTGCAAATGGTTTCATGGAATATTTTTAGTCACTACAGTCATACTTCTTTATTTCAACTCTCCTAAAATGTGGTGCAAGGGAAAAGCCCCAACATCTGATTATTAAAAAAACTAGGAACCTCTGAGTCAGTGACAGAATGTCCTATTTTTTGTGTCATTTTAAGATATTCATACAATTATACATAAAAATTAGAAAAAATGGAAAACACAAGTCATAACTGAAGGAGGCAACAAGTAAGTAGCAATTGAATGTAGCTTTTGGAAGAGCTTATTCCATACTTTGAGATTAGTGAGGATTCACTGCTTCCATACATACAAACTCTCTACTGGGGAATTTTCCAATGTATAAGAAGCTAAACGTCTGTGAATGATGATCTTATTTTCAAAATTTGGGTGATGTTTATATCCTCTTTTAGCTTGCTCTGTACAATTAGGGAATGGAGGGGCAGAAGGCAAAGACTTAAGAAAAAGTGGTAAAGCTTCAGGCAGTTCCTGTAAGGCCACCCAGTACAAAGAGGGAAATGTTAAGGAGGTAGGATGCAAAAGTAATGAAAATTCTGGAAGGATGACTCTCTGACATATAACAGTATATATTTATCTTGGGGAGGATGAATCAGGGTTGGGAAAGTCTGCACACAGAAATGAGAAGCAGCAAAGATCCCCAGGCTGACCAGCATTAAACAGCTTATTTATATCCTGTTCTCTCACACTATGCCTTGAGTTGAAACACCTTGAGAATTTTGATAGCAGCAACTGAACCTGAGTAAGAGTTGGTGATGCTGTGCTGTGCAAGATGGACCCAGCAGTGAGGACTGCCAGGCCCATGTTACAATTAGCTCAGAGAATCTCTAGACTCACCTTCATTCATTTCACAACAGAGACATGTCTGTACATTGTACTGGCTATTTCTGATGAAATCTTTATTCTGAATATATGAATATATCTACAGAAATTATGGACAGAAATGAGAATATAAAGTGCCCAAGTGAGGGCCATAATTACAGAAAAAAATGTATTATTTAAAAAACCCCAAACAATTCCCTTTATGGACTTGCACCAGAGTACTTAAGAACTTTATACAGAAATACTACTTTCCATACACCTCATCTAAATGGTAGCTCTGTTATGCAGAAACTCTCTACACAGTTAACAGATATTCAAATTCTCCTGTCTGTCAAACTGCTATTCCTTGAGTCAACTTCCTTAGTTCAACTAGGACTTGGCTCATCTGCAAAATTTGAGCTGCATGGGTAAGTGCTAAGTAGAACTAAAATACAAAAAAATAAATAGGGGTAAACAAATTCCAAAGTTCAATTCTCGCATGGCCAAGGGCAGAGTGCTGGATTAAATGTGACAAATTTCATCCTTAATCCCATTTCTCTCTAACCCACTTATTCTACCAATATTGATAGAGACAGCACCTTGAATGAAATGCTTATCAGAGAGATTAGGTAATGCCTGTGAACCTTTCTGCTGAAGGGTGAATGTCACCATAAGCTATTATTTGCATAATACATGAGGAAATGAAAAATTAGAGCTTCTTCAATATTTTTCAAAAGCCGAACTTTTTGCTGCCATTCACATCTTGATTTAAATGTTTGAACATGCAGCATAAATGGTCATAAGCATTAATCACCATTCAATTAACACCTGTTCTTGTATTCAACAATATCTACTGTCAATTAGAAATGCTGTGGTAGTTGTAAGCAACAATGTTGTCAATTACAGTGTTTATAGGTTTTACAATACAATGAAGCTGAAGATTTTAATTAACATGGAGATTCCTAAAAAATTGAAAGGGAATCTCTCATTTCGCTTATATCTATTAATATCTGTCCACGTGGCAAAAGCTTCAAGGAAAGACACTGGAAAGCTGAAAAACTGGAAAACCAAACTGTCTTGAGCTATGACAGACTGGAAAAGCTATGAAAAAAATCTGTTCAACATAATGTGTGGAAAAAGTTTCAAACCACAATTATATGGCAAGATTTTCTACCCAAACCTGACTAAAATAGAAGACGACATGTAAATCTGGGAAATGAAGGCTATGGTGCATATGCAGAGACAGTAAACCACAGTCTGGGCAATTTATAGCTGCAGGTTAGAAATTGGTCTGTTCTACTCAGTGTGAGCTGGTGCAGGGAGCACGAAAAGGGATGGGAGCACACTAAGACTTTGACCCTCCTTTTGTACTTCCTTCCTGGTCAATTCTGATGATGAATATCAGATTTTAGTTCATTAGTGCACACAAAGGCAATCTGCCTTCCATTTGTCATTATAGCCTTCCTTTCTGCCATATTATTCTATTTTTTAAAATTGCCGCATGTTTGATGGCAGCTCCACAGAGAACGTCCAATGCTGGCACGAGCTGACGAAGCACACGTGATTTCCCAGCTGCAGCACTCACATTGCACCGCTCAGAGTTATTGCCAATGCCAAGACTTGTTGAACCATAAGATCCTGGGATCACTGCTATCCATCTGCACCGCTGTCCAGGAGGCAGTGAAGGTCACAGCAGCCTCACAGGGAACGACAGAGGAGCTGTGCACAAACCAGCAATGACAAAAACAGGGTGGACTCTGAGTTTCTCATTAGCAGTACAAGAGGCAGGCACAGGGGAAAACAGAGGAATGAATTTTATACCACCAATAAGAGCAGATATTTGTGATTTGCCATTTCAGAATGGCTCTCAAAATATTTTAATGTAAAGGAGAGAAAATTATTTTCACACCACCTTTCCACTGTCTTGTCCTGAATGCTCCTGAATGCCTTTCCCCCTTCCCACGCCAGCACAAGCAAACCCTTGCAACTCCTGCAACTGTACAGATATTTTTGTAACATGAGAGCCATAGAAATGTTTCGTACAAGGGCAGGACTGCAGCTGCAGGCAAAAGGACAAGTCAGCTTCTCTTCTGCTTGCTCATGCTAAATAAACATGGCAAGTGGCTCCAGCCCGTGGAAAAAGGGAGGCTGAGGAACTGTGCTTCCTGGAGCTGAGTGGTAAATGTCTGTCCACACCTATGGCAGCCCCAGGCAATGATGGTTCTCATATAATTACACAAAGGCCCCTTATTTTGTAATAATCAAGTGAGACATGAAGCAAGCAGTCCCACGAGTAAAACAACAAAATAAATATTGCCATGCTGCCCATGAGCAATGGCTTGGCTTGCTTGAGTGCACATTGCACAAACTTATTTGAACAGACCTTGACCATTTGATTATTCCAAATTTTTTCTGTGTAACATTTTAAACAACTCCCTGGGCCATGCTAAGACAAGCTGTGAGACAGCCCAGGCCCCACAGGAATATAAGATGATCTTGCCTATAGAAATAGCCAATTAAGAGGCTTGGGTAATTTTTCTTTTTTAATTTAAAAAAAAAAATGGCATGACACAGAAGAGAGTATCATCTTGGATTTCTTGTTTGAGTGTGGCAAGAGCAATAGCAATGATAAAAAGGCAGGGGATTTTATTCTTATCACTGGAAATAAAAATAAAACCAACAAATAAATAAATGAAAAGGTCCAGAAACCTGCAAGGGTCTGTGACATAAATATTAGAGTTGCTCATTGTGAACCAAGTGCATGTAACAGGATGAAGGCACCTCAACAAACACCAAAACATAAAAGTACAATATGCAATGAGGTTTTCCTAATAGTAGGATATCTTGAGGTGAGAAACTTGTGATCTCAGACCTACAGATCTTCTTAGCCATGCTCATTCTCTGGGTTTTGCTCCTGTCCACCAATTGGCTATGGACCAAAGGGTGAGATAATTATTCACATTGTGAAGTCATACAGATATTTCCAAGAAAAGGAATTTCAAAAAATTGCAAATTCATAATATTGGAAATTATGAATTTGGAATAATTTGGGGGAGCTGTTTGCAAGCATCTCAAAATCACTCTGAATTCTAACCACATAGCCAAGGATACATCTGTCACATGTAAATGCAATATAGTCACTCTTAATTCTATTGTCTGTGTCTTATGGAAATGTTCAGTTGTGCCACCTCTCTCTTTAGAAATTTACCTGATATATTTTTCTGATATGACAGTGAACCTCTGAAAATTGCTCTGAGAATTGTTTTGTCAAACAGTTTGTCAATCATGATGATGGTTTTTCCCCTCCAAAGCTGAGGTAGATTTCAAAGTACACTTGGCATGTTTAGAAATTAAACTACATGTGGTGAATGCAATGAACGTCACACACACATGAAAATAATTTTAGCAATGTTAACTTCAGCAATATGTAATAACAAGGTATGTCTGATCTAGGAAAGAAATTAACTTTTAAAAAAATTAATGGAAAGCTTCATAAGGTGCAAAGCTTTCCTCAAGCAGAATTTAAATTTCCTTTTTTTTCTCTTCCATGAATCAGTTCTTCCCTTACGTCTCTGTTCATGTTTTCTCACTGAGTACATGATTTTGTAGAATTTCAGAATAAGAATTTCTGTAATTCTTCTGTTCCCCATTCTACTGCAGCTATTCAGCAAGAGACTGTTCCCATTCTCAGCCTCTGGCAGGTGCTCCCCTCCAGCAGCACAGCACTTGTTAGTCCTTGCACATTCACTCTGCTAACTCACAAGCTTCAGGTGCTTGTTGGCTCTTTTGTTTGCTTTGGTTTTAAGAAATTATCACAATAAATATATAGAAAATTACAAAAATATAAAATATTAAGGAAAAAAATATATTCTCTTACAAAAAGGGAGAAAATTGTTTTGATTTGTACTATTGCTTGTCTTATTAAGATGTTTCTGAATGCCTACTACAGAGCATTCCAATTTCAATGACCCTTTAATACTAAACAATCTGGCCTCTTCGGTGTCTGTTATCTCAATTTACTTGATTTGCCTGATGGTTCAGCACTAAAAATTAGATACTGATACCGGATTTTTCACAGTCTTTCTTATTACTTTCTGACTTTCTGATTAATACACAGATAAATTAAGATTAGAAGTAGCCTTTTGTTGGGCTCACCAGTAACTTCAAGGATTTCATTGGCAGGGCACAAATAGACACTGCAGGAACCCTTGTCAAAAAGCACATTTCTTATTCCATTTCCTTCTTGACGTTGTAGGGACTGACAGTGGCGAGAATTCACTTTGCTTACAAAATTGATTAGTTTGGAAACAATCACTTGTGTAATTAAGATAGGTCAGGCCAAGTTTCTTTATAAATAATTCATCAGGAAACTACTCTATAAAAAGCTAGAGAAATGTCACTCCAGGTGCACTCTTCTAAACTATTTCTGTATAAATCAATTAAGGTGTTTTATTTTGACACCTGGTGTCAGTATTTACAAAACTTGGATAGACAAGTCCATTCCTGCAGCATGCATTTGCAAATAACTTTACTCATTAATGTTTAATTAAGACAGAGGAAAACTGTCCTTGATATTTTGCTGCAATTAGTGCTCTCTATACCCCACTGACTTTCCATGATGAATTGCTTTTCAAATGCAAAGTGAAGTGATTAAATAAAGCTGAAGATTCTCCAGCCATTGCACATTGCCCACCCTACACTTTTAAGGAGATGCAAATTGTACTGCTCAGCTGCAGCTGATAACTATTTGGTAAAGCTGTTATAAAACACCACACTAACCATCTAAATGGAAAAAAAAATTTTTTTACATTTTTTCCAAACCTAAACTCTTAACCATGGTTTCAAAGTCCCAAAAATCCGCTTGTTTTTGAAAAAATAAATAAATGTTCAAATTCAGATAATATTCTGAGGGACTCAGCTTTTTTGTTTGGGTTTTTTTTTCAATTTTTTTTTTTTTTAATTTAAATCAATATTCTTTCACTTTTGTGCAACAGTAAACTAAGGGACAATATTCTCATTTTCCTGGTATAACTACCATTAAAATGCTTCAGCTGTTTGAAAAACTGCACTTTAGTTCCGATACACACTTTGTCAGCAGTAGTATTTTTCAGACTGAAATAGGCTAAAATACCAATAAAACATTTCAGCCATGAGTTGTGCAACATTTTGCTCCAAATGCCCTGAAATGGTCTTTTGAAAACAAATCCTTGCCCTTACTGGAGCTCCTGACAAGAAACTAAAGTCCTAGGGCAGAAAAGAGTACTGTGGCTAAAACCATTTCCTTATGCACAGCACCTTCAGAGAAATTAAACTAACTTCACAAAACATTTCAGTTTTGATGTAAAAATAATAAAAATCTCTCCGTTTTCCCCTGCTCTAATTAAAATATAATAGTTTCACGACATTTTAGATTTTCCAGTTACAGACCTAGACAGAGCTTAGAAACCTAGAGAAAGCTCACAGACAAAACTGGGGACAGAAGCAGCTGGAGGGAGAGACCTCTGCCTGAGGCCCAGCGAAAGGAAAAGAATGACAGCGATAAAGGGATAAAAGGGATTATTTCAGAAACTGGACTTATACTTTGACCGTGCCTTGGGATCAAAGCTCTTTCAGCAGAATGAACACTTAAGCCATGGTCTTAACTTGGAAGGTTTCCATGTAAGAGGATGGATTGCGCCGTATAAGAGGCCCCGATGCCTTCCAGGATGTATTGGGAATTATTCTTGGTAACCTCCCTGGCTGCAGAGGAGAATGTAGATACTGTGCTGATTACAGTGTGATTTAAATACACAGAAACAAAACTCAAATATGGTGTTGATAAAGCTTAACCCTGTCAGCAAGCTGCTTAGTCAAGCCTGTTTTGTCACTCATTTTATGGCCAGATTGTATGGGGAATAAAGCACAGAGATAGTGATGATTTCATGTTCTGACAATTTTAAAAAGTGCTACAGAAATCATAGAGGATAAGGATAGTTCTTCACATCTGCTCACGGGTCACCCTTTGTTTATTAAGGCTATCAAACAACCCCTTTGATCTGTGCCAGAAACAAACCAACAACTCAAACCAAAGGCTACCAGAGCTCATTTGTTGAATTCTCAACCTCTCTAGGACAGGCTGCCACTATCGTATTAAAACTGAACTGTCTGTATTGTCTATAGTAATGCTGAAATACAAGTTTGGCCTCCTGCAATGAGATAGAAAGGTTGCAATATTTAGGTTGGGAACTATGGATTTAAAGAGACCTGATTTAAAGAGCTGAATAAATGCTTTCATCCAGGATTTATTTGTGTGGTGAGAGCTTGCCTTGGGCAAGGAAGGTCAAAAGCAAACCTTTGATCTGTTTGGACTATATCTGTATCCTGTCATAGGCTTAATTTGATGTAGGGACTCTCTCAGGCTTAGGGCCCCTTTACCATGCTGACTTAATAGGAATAAGCCAAATTCCTACACAGCCTACGTACAGGCAGCCTCCCACATCTGCCTCTCCCAAAAAGGCATGCAGGATATGTCTGTATTTAGCTGATGAAGTAGGAGGAGGATAAGTCAAAGTGATAGGAATTAAAAAATAATAAATAAATTTAAAATGCAGCATACAACTTCTGGAGATATACTAGAAACCAGATTAACAGAACAGAGAACCAGTTATGAATGGTGATCTTGTCCAGTGCAGTAAGGCTTGACAAGGAACAGCTGACCCTATTTTACACTTGGGAAGGATTCTTTTCCTCAAGCACCCTCCTCAACCAGAAGTGTATCACTGAAACCAAATATGGCTGAAGCCTTTACACTGAACGTACCTTGCATTGCAGAACTCGGGACAGCTCTTACATAATACACTGAAATATGTGCTTAGGCTTTCTTAGGTGGCTTTTCCCCCCTGAGTGCACATTACAGCATAGAGAAATTGGTAGACTGCACTTGTCTGCAGGAGAGAGGGATGTCAAAAGAATAAAATCCCTCCTGTTTTCCTTTGTTCCCAAAGTAGCATCATGATTTAACCCACAGAGAGTCAGCAAAGCAGTTTCTTTCTCACTGAGAGCTCAACATTTCAGCTAATGTCACAGGGCTCTCTGTACTGAGCTACCCCACAGCTCATAAGCAGCATGCGACTATAAACCTCTATCCATTTACTAATTTCAGCAGTCCACAGCACTCAGCACATTTTGGTATGAATCTATGAAGCAGAGGGATTACAAGAAAACGTGAAACATTTATCTTAATTTTTTTGCAACTACATAAGTGTACTTATGAAATCATTCTGCAGTTACGATAGAAACATTTCTAAATCTGCTGTGCAAGTGGGAGAACAGCAGAAATATCAACATGTGCTACCTACAGCATCAAATACAACTTTGCTATTGCAATTGCTATTTGTTACTGCTCCTTTTCTCCCCTGCCTCCTTGTATGCCAGCTCAGCAGCCTAACCATCTCTGCTTTTTGGCCACCTGAAATTCAGGCTCTTTACTGACATCCTCTGTGACCAGTCTTAAAAGGAGAAAGCCATAAACTTTGCTAGAGTGGGACTTTAAAATTCCAGATATAAATGAGAAGTATTTGTTCTTGTACCTACTTCTAGTCTCTGCTTATAATCAAGGAAAAGGGTGGTAAATATGATAATGGTGAATTTTTGGGGGGAGATGCAAATTCAAAAATAATAGTTCTGCTATCTTTCAAATATTGAGTCATACAGAAATAACTTTCTGAAAGTGTAATTTCTCTGAAGAAATTAATTCATTAATGTAATCTGTTTTAATTTCTCTGCCTCTAACCTGTCTCCTGTTGATCTGCTGTTCTGCCTCCCTTTCCAGAAGAGCAATGCTCATTCTTACTAATTGCTAATTGCTGCTAATGATTCTCACCCCAGGGTACCCCAAAGGACACATACTGTCCTGATCCTCAATGTCACCAATTCTTAAACTAAGCCTTTGGATCATTCAGGGGAGAAAGATAAAACCATGCCTGTGCTGACAAGTTCTTGGCTATAACTTAAGGCCCAACATAACCTGGAAAAGTAAAAATATAATAAAACCCTAGGGAAGTGTGTGTGGGGGGAAATCTGACAGACCTTTAACTGCAGCAGCCCTTCTGGATGCCACTTATAATAACAATTCAAAGACCTTGAGCTCTCAAGCAGGTTTAGTGATGGAGAACTCTTATCAAAGTTCCTGCTGTTAGCTCTGACACATTCGCCACACATGGCTGCACATGGTTACCCTCACATTCACTCAAGTACACAAGACATGTCTATTCCTAAGCCTAAGGACTTGGCAATAGTAATGTTTTAATTGCAAAGATGCTGAAGAGCGACTAATACCTGATAGTGAAGGCTTTCTCATAGTAACGGAGCCTTTTCTGTGATCTGGAAAGCAAGCTCAAATTGCAGTACAAATTCTCTCCAACAACCCGGCACACGATAAGGGGCTGGGCAGCTTAGAAAAGCTTTCTCCCTCTGATGTAGGTCTTTGCACTTCTGGGATTTGTTCCCACCTGGCTGTGCAATGGGGCGGATGCTGAGCTACCAAAGAGTCCTATCAGCGCTTCAGGGGGAGCATGCATTGCTCCAAGCAGATCCGACCGCTCTGCTGGCAAACTCTGGGACAATCTGAGTCAAGGACTGTCCTTCCAACCTGTAATTACTAACCAAATTAGCAGCCACTTCAGTGTTACACCAGCATTAAATGCTGCCATTCTTACTTGGTGGAACGTTTCATTCACTTTGAGCAAATGTGGAGGAAAACGTCATGTCTAATATTGGCTTGGATTGGATTGACAGGGTTGTGCACAAGTGACAGGGGAGATAAGAACAGGCACTGGGCATGCCATGCAGTCAGTGGAGACACAGAGAACCCTGAATCACATTTCCGCTTTAAACTGCCCATTAGAACGGCATCTCTCCTCTAGTAACATTTATTCATGATTTATGAAAATAATAATTTAAATTTAAAAAAACAAAAGAGGTCTGCACTGAGAGAATGATTTACAGACTCTTAAAAACTCAAGCCTTGAGGGCTGTCCACAGTTTTTGAGGTCTCTCCCATGTCTCATGGGATGTCTTTCCCATGAGCAGCAGACACTCAGTACATGTCACTTGAAAAACACGGATATAATTGCAGCAACAACACGAAATAAAACAAAACAAAACTGCCTGAGAATTACCCTGACGGGAATCAGGAACTAACTATGACTTTTTCTGAGGCTTTCTACAAACAATTCAATACCCAAAGTATTGGCTGATACAGCATGAATTTGTTTAGAGTTTTGACTAGAAATCCACTCAGGCAAGGATTGCAGGAGTTTTCCACCTCCTGGTTATGTATTAAAACAAACATATTTACAGTTTCTTTCTGACCCCATGAAACTAAATTTTTTATGTAAACTGAATATCTACGGCACAAGACAACGGGCACTAAGTTGGGACACTGTGAACCAAGGCCCACATTCTGTTTTCAGCTCAGGCACTCAGCTCTACATAGGCTCTCCAGCACCTTTCAGGTGATGAAATAAAATATTGAATAACAACCTGCTGTTTATACCCAGCTCTTTATGGACTCCTTTAGAAAATATAATCTCATCAAGAACAGATACTGAGTAATTGTCTGGATAAAACAAAATATTATCTGCAGATAACAAAGCACATTAGAATTTTCAAGACAAATATTAGCTATGAATTTCAGAAAGCTACATTCTATTTATTTCCTATAAGTAGGCAGAATTTCTCTCTAATAATTCAAAACAGATAACTATATAAGTATACATTTTGTTTAAAATCATCTATTGCTTCTTCGAATTGTTCAAAGACCTTTCATTGAATGTACATTTCAAACCATTTGTCCTTAAAAATGCAAAATCACAAAGCATTTATAGGACCTAATGCAGCTGAAGAATACAAGTGGAACTATTTTGCTCATGAGCCACATTTCCACCAAGCAGCAAACAGTTGTAGAGATGGCAAAAGGAAAAATAAATTTGCATCAAGTGACAACACAATTAAAATTCCCATTGTATGGTTGATGAACCAAGAAATATGTAAGAGCCCTGCCCAGTTTATCTGCAGTTTTTGCTGGGACTGCACACTAATTTATATTTTCTGAGCTCTGTATTCTTCAATGAAAGACTTATTTTTGAAGCAGCACACCTTGAAAATTTAAGTCTCTCTTCTTACATATTTTACTTTTCCCATATCCAAGTTATTTTAGGGGTTTTTTTCCCCTCCTATTTTTTGTTATTATGAGAAGAACACCTCAGAGAAAGTGAAGTCTGTTCAATAAGATCCTGATGCCTATGACATTTTTGACAAGTTGATTTTTTGAACACTCTGAATGAAGCACTTGTTTTGGCTGGTATTTATTTTTATGTTTTCTATTAATAGACCATCTTCCATCTCATTTGTCTTTCATGATTCTGTGTGTTTGTGGCTTTTTAATGTCTTTCACTGTCAGAAAAGCTTTGACTGACACACAGGCACTGTCTAAAAAAACAACAGAATCCTGTCTCAAGGTGTCATGCTTTTCTTACAGAAAATCCATCCAAGGATGTGCTCAGCAGTTCTTATTTATGGGAGAGTTTTTTGGAACTCATTATTAAAAATTGTATGCATATTTTGTGGAGATTTTCCTCTTTGTCCCATTTTGTAACTTCAAGCTGAAACAAGCTGAACTGCTTCAGAAATAAAGCATACATGAAGGAAATCCTTTCAAATCTATTCAGTAAATTCAAATCCATTAGACAGAACAGCTCTCACTTGAAAAAGAAGTTTAAAATTAAAAAGGACTACTCAGAGAAATCCATTGAAACATTAAGCATCATGACTTCCCTTTTGCAACTCTTATCAAGCCCCCAATCTACAGGTCTCTTAATACAAGATCTATTTTATTATTTGTGACATTATATATCAGCTATCTTTTAATTGTATTTTTGATCATAACTATTATGAAGACTTTCTTCCCAAATACTAGGAAATTTTAAAAAAACCAAAACAACAACAAAAAAATCCCAAGCACAAATATTTTCTTCAGAAAATTCCTGGGTTTTGCACCTGTAAACTGAAATCCTTGAACAAATGGTTTTAGGGCATTCTGATGTAACTGCTGTAGTGCTGTACTGACTTCTGCCTGAGGGTCTCGTGTCATTAGCCTGTGCTCCTCTTTCCCTTTACTAAGAGCTACCACTCAGCTCCTTCCTGCCTTTTTAATTGTGCAGCCTCTTTCTGCAGCTCCCAACATCTGCTCCAGGCTAATACCCTCAGATAACCGCAGGAGCAAAACAGTTCCAATGGGCACCCTTAAAAGTTTCCTTTCACTTCTCAGTAAGTCAGAACCAGTTACTGGTGTTGCTCATTAAAAGTACGAGGAGTATCTCCTCATTATGGCTGCAGCTTATCTAACGTTAGATAGGTTAAAGGAAACTTTGCAAGAACTCACACTGGGTTGTAATTGAAACAATAAAATTAGACTTGTCAATGGAATCAAACACAGCCTTTGACTTTCCCATTTGAATTGGTTCTATCACTTGAGGAGAAAAATATTTACATAAATATTTTAACACAACCTGTCAATTCCATATGTCATAGTTATTCTTTGAAGGTATTATATCTCTTAAATGGCTTCCTACTGAATCACTGCATGGCTTGCTGCCGTCAGTCAGTTTAACATCTCAGCACTGCACAGGAGTGAAACAGTGAGTACCTTCTTCCTTTCATACTTCAAGTTGATTTATTGAATAAACATATACATAATGTTTATTTGACATTGTGAGTAGTCACAATTATCACTGCTCTGCAGCTCAAAATAATTGTCAGCAATGAATAATAGCTGAGATCTATTGCAATCCTGTCACAAGGGACTGCCAGAGACATTGTGTTCAGTCACATACATTGTTTAATTTGGTAGGTACTCACTATTTAAAAGCAGATAAAAATGGCAAGTACATTTAAGAATGCTGAAGACTCTTAATTTTGAGATTTTTGTTGTGTATTCGCACAGCTACCCCATTGCAATCCTCCTGGCAGTGCAGAACAGACCTGAATGTCTTAGTTACCCACATGCTGTTAGCAAAGCTGCACACCACAGCCTGGAAAGCCAATTCCCATCTTATTCCATGCATTTCCTGGGACAAGGCGTGGGCAACCATTCTGCACAACAGGGCCCAGGCACTGTTTACAAGATTAATGCTGAAAGTGAGAAGCAGAACCTTGAACCTGTATTTTCTGCAGTGAAAATCTGACCCAATATTTAGACAGCATTTAAAGAAAACCATGTCCATCAGCAGCAGAGAGACTCCTCTTACCCCCAGCATCCTCCAGGTTCCCCAGATTTCTGAATTAGGTGCTAATCAACTCCATTTCCCAGCAGATGAACTGTTTTGAAGCAGACTGCTCAAGCAGGAGAAAACTACCCCTTTAGGCAAGGTATTGGTGGATTTGGGCTGTTTGTTCGGTTTTTTATTTTATTCAAAATCATTAGTGGCCACTGTCTTTGAAGAGGGGATGTCTCTCTCATTCCACATTTCCTAGGAGATGTCACAGCTGTGACAAGGAGGAGTTTATAATGCCACAGTTCGGTGCCTTCATAATTTATTCTCTCTGATTTTATGCTCTTTTAGTCTCCTGCTCAACCATCCACTAACAAGCAGTGATATTAGCCAATAAATCAAAGACATCTGCTTGTCACCACCAGATGCTTGGTCACATTGCAGCCGATTATGAGACATACAAAAGGACAATTTCATGTAGAGAGCTCTGTGGAGGTGTTCCACTGATATTCTATTTGATAGGAGACCAGCGTGAGGTGAATGTAGTATAACTCAGTAACTTTTATGCCTCCCAGCAATGGAAAAGTAAGCTGAAATAAAACTGGGAAGTAAATTAGGACCTCACCTTTATGACTATGTCATTTATGATCCTGCATCTATTCCTCCAGCTTGCTGGCACAAGTGAACCCAAAAATAAATCTTTTACTTTGCCCATCTTGCATCGGGCTGGGCACAGAAAAAGCAGCTACTTTAATTTTCACAAAAGGCAGAAGAGGTGCTTAATATCAATTGTTACAAAGCACATCAATTTTTCATGTGGCAGTCTTGTAAAAAAAAATAGTCCATTAGCCTTATCAGTCATATGTACAACTAACATGCCCAGTGCAAAGACACTCTGATCTCTCTTTTCCTCTCTAATTTATTATAACAAACACCATTAATGATGAGGCCCAGGGAGTATTCTGCAGAACGGAGAAGGAGAGCAAACCTCTTTTGCAGCAATGCTGCTCTGGCTTTCTTCTCAAACTTCAGCTTTATACTCCAATACTATGCCACAGCAGTAACTGACAAAAGATTGTCAATTATTTCAATGGGCTATAAATGAAATCCATAGGAAAAACAGACAGTTTGCCAAGTAAAAGCTGATTATTTCTGAATAGACAGAAACAGATTTAAAACAAAGGACAGTATTTGCTGATTGACTTCTGAAGAGGAACCCCTCTCCAAACTCTGCGAGGCTGCATGGCTTTAAATTCCTGGGTCACCAGCTGAAAGGAGATTCAACCAGATTTTCCATATGTCACCATGCTTCTTTTTAGTAGGTTTAATCTCCATAAAATTTAGCCTTCATAAGTTACCTGTCTTTTTCACAGGTGTCTTTGACACACACAACATGAACATTACCAGGGTGTTACGACACCAGTGCTTTTTACTCACTCATTCTTATATTTTAAAACATCAGTAGCTTTAAAAAAAGACACCTATGAGCACTGATCAGACAGGTCCAGCTCTACTATCCTCTCTTGTATTCCGGTTTAATTTCTGCCCCTGCAAATCCCAGATTTGAATGCCTGAGAATTTCTCTTACTGAACATGGGTTTAGCCTCAGGCAATGCCAGTTCTGAGCAGCGCAGTTGTGAGGACAATGACATCTAGGAGAGAATTTGTCCTGTGATGTTAACACAAGTCCAACCAGCAGCTGGCACTGAGTTAATTGGTACATCAACCACTACACGACTCAGTGACTAGAAAATGTAACCAAATGAAAGAAGTGGTATTAATGCATTTTTTTCAATATTCTAATGAATCATGTTTTAACCACAGCTCCAGCCAGAAGCATTTCATAGTGAAATGACAGCTTTATCAGTAGGACAACATGAATTCTCACTATAGCAACATTAGGCAAAAAAGTCCATTTGATTTCCTGGAAGGGAGTGATTGACATGCACATTTTGTTTTAAGAAGTACTTACCTATGACAGTTTTCTTCCTATTTCATTGCAGATTTACAGGTCAGGCCAAATAATCTGCAGGAAGAGAAGAACAAAATTATGCACAGGTATAATGTCAGCAAGAAAACCCAACAGTGTGCTTGACTGTTTTACAGAAAGTAAAGCAGACAGTACAGAAAACTGCCAGGGACCACCTCTAGGTTTGGTAAATCATCTGTACAGTCACCACATATGAGATCTGAGCTATACTGCCCTGCTTTACATGGCTGAAACCTCATAGAACTCACCAGTAACAATGAGTCTCAAATCTTATGTTTGCATCTAGATTTTCAATAAGATTTGCAAAATGTTACAGAAGCATCCAGGAATTACATTCTATGTCCAATTAGAATCATAAAAGAGTAACTCTCTATTAAAACTCCACTATTTCATTACAGAACATGAGAAGCAGACCTCCCATCAATTCCCAAAATGCAGTTCCCCTGGCACATTCCCTTTCAGAACTGAAAATACTCCTTTCTATTATTAAATACTAAAATTTCAGCCTCTAAGTTACCCTTAGATTTCCAAATATACGCTTTGGATTATACATCTAGAGATGGAAAATTGCAGTTAACAGCTGTTTGCTGGATAGTCTGACATCTACACTTTTCTGAGAACTGTTATCTGTCCCTCCAACGATCATAGACCTGCGCCTTGCTTGCACTAAACTCCCGAATTTAAAACATGACCATATCCACCCCTCTTTCTTGAAAATTGTTGTCACAGAAATGTTCAGGAAAACATTCAGAGTATACAGCTCAGTCCATAATAGAATGTATGATTCAAAATGATGAGTTGGTTTTAATGAGATTGACCAGTTTTGATGCTTTAACAGTCACAAAGCAAAAAGTTTGGAATTAGTGTCAAAATAACAGCAATTAAAGTTGGTAAGATGGAAACTGCAGTGTAAAATAAAGCACTAATATGCAGCACAAGTGCAATAAGTATTAGATAGATATTAAAAATGGTGGTCTGAAGAATGAAAGGATTAGACACAGAATGGCCTTAAGTATCTGTCAATTTGTTATGCAAAATGAGAGCTTTTATTAACTGTCTTGTTCCTAAAGCCCAAGATGCACACTGCAAATGAACCACTTGGGTGAATTATGTTCTTATGAACTGTGAACTTTTGGGTAAGATGAAGCTGGATGTGAATTCATCCTTCTACAAACAGTCACAAACTGTGGAGAGTGGTTTCCTGCCATTGCCAACAGAAGCTGTGGCTGTCCCGGATTGAAACCTGCTCCTGGTTTTACTAACGAGCAACGCAGGGCAGTGTGTTCACTGGAGAAGGTGAACTAGAGATACTCCTGAAATGTGTGGGGTTAGTTATGGCTTTCTAAATTACACAAATACATTAAACATGGGTTTTCTGGAGGGTTCTTGTCAGAGAATATTTTGTGAAACTCCTCGCACTTTTTCTCAAGTTACCCTTGTTTTCTGAAGATATGCCTTTCAGAATTAACAAAGGACGTACAAGTTAATCGCAAAACGTTTATAAAAAACTTGGCTTTGTTCCTCTCAGTATGTCTGACAGCTCCGTCAGTAATTTGAGCACAATCTTTCCAAAATAATTATTTTCTACCCATTTTCAGCCTTTTTTCAAAAGTACCAGTAGCCTCTTTTGAGTAAAGAAACATAAATGATTTTACTTTTATTCTTGTTTGCTGAAATTAAGAGCCTTTTCATAAAGATAAAAGGATCTTTTGGAAAGTCTAGTTCTCCACATAAAACCTCTAAATATGCTTGCTTATTAAGTACTTGAAAAGCTTCCATGAACTCCATGGGACAGCAGATATATTTAAAGTCAATCTTTAAAAATGTAGAGCCATTAGGTGACAAGGACCAACATCAAATGAGAACTGTGATAAAGGTCTCTTTTTTCACCATGGTTTGAGATTTCCATTGCTATGTTGGGTTAAAGAAAAATTTGGTGCTTTTTATAGGAGCCAAAGTGTGCTTCAAAGAATCCATTTTAGCTTTTACAGCAAAGTCTGATGTCATTTGTAAGCAAAGCACTTGGAATTAAACACGATCTATTAAGGTAAGAGTAGAATTAAGAGTGGGTTATTTTAATTAGCCCTGATATGCTGAACATTAGTCTTGAAGTAGGCAACCAGTTGGGCAGATTTCAACTGATCTGTTTATGGCTGAGTTTAAGCATTTGGCTAAAGCGTACGCAGTAGCAGGATCTGCAAAGGCTGAAGAATTAACCTAAAAGAAGGCTTCAAAAGAATGGATTCATCATGAACATGTCCTCCTGCTGCATGGTGGGTGGCTGCCAATAATTAGAGACAAAAGATGGGAGTCTGTGACTTTAAAACAGAGACCAAATACAGTTATTGTTAAATAAATCAGAGAAGTGAGGTGATTTAATGGCTTTTTAACGATCCTAATGTTTTCAATTTTAATGAGTGTTTTTACATCAACTTTAATCATTTTATGAGACTAAAAAAATGTCTGCATTAGTTTGGTTTTCTGTACAGTCCCCCACAAGCCATTATGCAGGGGTAGCTAACAGGAGTCAGCTTTCATAAGAGGAAGGCTAGACAATAACTGCTAACTTTATTTGGGGAAATGATACATTAGCTAACAATATAATAAATTTTAAAAAAACCCCAAACAAACAAAAACAAACAAACAAAAACAAAAGAAAAAGAAAGGAACCATTTTACTGCAGTGCAAGAATTCACTACTGCATACTCATTGCTACTGTGAAATTGAATGAAATCTTTTCATGTACTTTTAATGTAAGCTACTCTAAGGATTAAAAGTGAATATGAGTTGTTGGATCTCTTAAAATCCACACACAAAATAATTTTGAGTCAGACAGGAATCATTCAAAGCACACCATCCACAGGAGTTCAGCAGGACCTTTCTGTTCCCTGCAGCTTCAGTAGTTGGCTCAAAGCCTGGATTCCCCTCCAGGGAAGTGCTGCTGTGGCAGACAGTGCAGTATAGCCACGGAGCTGCGGATACAGAGGGACAAAAAGCAGGGAAGAGGAGCCAATCCCAAACTGCCCCAGCAGTTTATTTGGCCACGTGCTCAGAGACAGGCTGCTGGATTTAGGGGTGGCAGCTGAAGGCACAAGTGCCCTCCCTCAGTTACCCCAGAGCAGCTGAGCTCACACTCCTCTGCCGCCCATCCTGCAAGGGGAGCTCTCCATGGCTCAGCACAAGATTATTGTTGGAAAATATTTTTCAATTCCTTATTATATTAACTTTTCTATCATTTCCTGTATCTTTATTCTGAGGCAAAAAGACATTTAAATCCCAAAGAAACTTAATTTCTGGTCTCTAGTAAAGGAAACTCACCGTTATAGTTGAGTCAAACCAGTAAAAAATAAACTATTTTTTCCAAAAGCTCTATTCTGAATCTCTCATGTATTGAATCCTCACTTAAGGCAAGAGTATGTTTCAGTTAGGGCAGTAGCACCACATCAAAATATTATTGAGCTTCCAAGTAAAACACTACAGAAATAATTGTCCTCTATTATTGGTAGTAGTGGTATTGGTTAACTTGGACCTTGCTCACTAGAAGGTCCCTCCCTTCACCAGCAGAAATCAGACCTAAACCAAGTTCAAGTCACAATGATAAGGAGCGAGGATGCAGCGGGAGAGAAATGGTGGACAAAAAAAGACCTATCTCACTGCATCTTGTGAGATATTTCCAGCTCCCAAAGTGACCTGTAAAGTCATTATAAAGTTACATTGGCCCAGGGATTTTCTTTCTAGGAGAAACAGAGAAAAGAAACAAACAAAAAGCTGTCCTATCCTCCTGCCTATGCTTACCTATCAAACAGAGTAGGAACTGAATTTATATAATGCCAAAACAGATGTGAGGGTGTGAATATTAGGCATACTTCTTTTCTTTCTCTTGACTTCTGGGTTTGAAGTTTTTAATCAAGTGCTCTCTTAGTGAAGCTATGGACTGCAGTTACATTACCTCAAGTATTGTCAATTGTCCATTAAAATAATGAATAAAAACTTTTGGGGGTGTTGTTAGTAGCAGCAGTATTTTCAATCACTCCATGGATGCTCTTCTGGTAAGGTAATAATTGAGAAATTCTTGTCTACAAACACTGTCATGGAGTTTCATTCACTATGTATCATTTTCCTTATATGTGTCTATTATATTTTTTTAAAAGCTGGAAAAGATAGTTTTGGTTGCTTCTACCTTGTATTCACTTACCAGAGCACTATCAACATCAGTCAGAGTTAAATAATACAGAAAATATTAAGAAAAACATTTAAGCTGACTAACGTTTACATACATATTTGGTTACCACAGAATTAATATGTTTCTCTTTGGAGAATGTTCCTGAGTATTACAGCATCTACACATTCATCCAGATATTAAAATTTCAAGTTCAACATATTAAATTCAGTTTTCATTGCCCCTAAAATAATAATACCCCTAAAAAATGCTCTTCCAACTATATTTTGACCCCCCAGAATGATTTTTGGTGCCGTAATCAAAGCCTAATTTATTAGTAGCAGGAAATAAATAATCATAGCTCTGTATTAGAGCTGTCAGTATCCTATCGAAAAATCCTAGGCGTAGGTCTAGAGAAATCAGTCTGAAAGTTGCCATCTGGAGGGATCAGTGAACACAAACTGACAGCCCCTATCAGCCTCGCTGGAAGGAAAGGGGCCCAGGGATGAAAACGACAGCTCTCAAATGTGTGGAACAGCCTTAGGAAGCAATGTGGGAAGCAAATCGATCCGGCAGACTGGTGGGAATCCTGGGCTTAGCAGGAATGCTGAAGCAGCAGGACGAGGAGGATGTGGCAGGGAAATCGTTTTCAGTGAGAATGGAGAAGAAGGGATCTCACCCAGAGCAGCAAAGGCTTGGCTGTGTGGAGCGTGGGGAGGAGAGCTGCCCTTGTGTGCTGCCAGTGCTGAGTGCAGAGTGCTCACAGAGCAGAGCAGAGCAGAGCAGAACAGAGCAGAGCAGAACAGAATAGAGCAGAGCAGAACAGAACAGAACAGAACAGAGCAGAGCAGAGCAGAGCAGAGCAGAGCAGAACAGAACAGAACAACAGAACAGAACAGAGCCGAGCAGAACAGAACAGAACAACAGAACAGAGCAGAACAGAACAGAGCAGCACAGAGCAGAGCAGAGCAGAACAGAGCAGAACAGAACAACAGAACAGAACAGAGCAGAGCAGAACAGAACAGAGCAGAGCAGAACAGAGCAGCAGAAGAGTAGAACAGAACAGAATAGAGCAGAACAGAGCAGCAGAACAGAGCAGAACAGAACAGAACAGAGCAGAAAAGAGCAGCACAGAACAGAGCAACAGAACAGAACAGAGCAGAGCAGAACACAGCAGAACAGAACAGAGAACAGAACAGAGAACAGAACAGAACAACAGAACAGAACAACAGAACAGAACAGAGCCCTCGGGCACAGCACAGCCTCCGCACACGGGGATCGCTGCCAGCCCTCTCCTCTCACCTGAGCCAGCACAAAGAGTTAAACCAAAACCAATTTCCTCACTTTATTAAGATCCTTGAGGTGAGACGTCTTGGCCCCCAATCAGTTTTTGGTTAAGACACATCAAACATTTAATTGTGGATTTAGAACTGGTCATGGAATTACATTAAAAATTGGAGATAACAACCGAATTCAGGGGCTGAGACAAAGCATTTTAATAGTTATGACTTTATTCCATTAATTGTCCTGATAAGTAATTAACTTGAATAATTTTTTAATTTCTCCATTTCTAGAGTAACCATTTCAAAGAATCTACACATGTGAAACTTCTTACATGATTGCATGTTGAATTTTAAACTGCTAATTGGGGGAAAAAAAAACAACCAACAAAAAACCAAATCAAAACCAAACCAAAACCAAACAGCAAAACCAGCCAATACCCCACAAACACTGAACCCTCCAGCATGGCCTTACAAAATAGTTTACACCATTTTACAATGTATTTAGAAAGAAATAAAGAGTAATTACAAAGAAAAATATCTTTTATCTATATTATCAAGTTCTTGAAAAATTCTGAGATTTTAGCTACCATTATTCTTAGCTTTTACTAATAGAAACCCCTGGAACTTATACACTGTTTTTATACACCTTATATGTCATCCAAGATATGCTATTACATTGTGAAAATAAGAAAGTATCATCTTCATAGCTCTATATTCACCCAAGTATCTTCAGTGATTTGATGATATTCACCAAAATCTTTAGACACGTGTGGTATTATCCAAATACTGCATACACCTTCTTTTTTTTTTTTGCAAGAAGGAAATGCAAATTTAGTGTTCCTAAGATATATGTGTAAGTATTCTTGTTCATCTAAGTGCATCTCAGCTGTTGAAACCACAGCCAAATTAAAATAGATAATTTTCCATCTGCTTTTGATATAGTAATATCTCATTTTTGAGAATATAGAAAGTATAGGAAGCTAAAAGCTTATTTACGTGACTTACTTTTGAATATTTGAATATGCACAATCTCTGAAAGAGGTAATAAACACATCCTGGACAAATGCCTCAATCAATTAAACTGCAGAGAAGAAACTGGTTCACGTTAAAGGAATAATGGTCATAAAACACAGACCTGAGAAAATAATGCTGTCACTGACAACTCTGCAAAGGAATTTCTCTAAGGTACTGAAAAGATACAGGCATGTTTTAGCTCTAATTTCCAAATACATCATCATCTTTTTTACAAGTTTATGAAATCTTAAATCAGCTTTCTTCTTGAAACTGTTTTCTACCAAGACAAACAATGACAGGCAAAAAGTAAAACCTAAAGGTGAGTGCTACTTTGATTTAGTGTATAATTACATAGATGTGCTATTGACATAGCTGCAAGAGGCGTCAGCCAACATAATGACATCATCAAATGTAAAGAGTCAGGTGATGCTCTCATTGAACTCTTGAACCCAATTCAGTCGTGTACCCAGACACATTAGAACTTTTCCTTCACTGGTTTCTTCCTTATTTGCATGTCATTACACTGTTTAGTTGCACATTCTGCTTCAACATTTATTACTTTATTTACAAAATTTCTTTCACCCATATCACTTGTTTAAGTGCCACAAATGGAACTATTTTACAGGCACATACTACAGGATCTATACCAGAAAAAAAAAAAATAATCATGTCATTCCCAGAGACCTTAACCCACCAAATTAGTTTTGAAAACTCTCTCGCTTAGAAGTCAAAAACTTGCATTCTGTATTTACTACCATTGACTTTAAATATGTTGTTCTACAAACAATCCTGGCTATAAGCTCCTTCAGATGAAGTAGTCCTGAAAAGGAATTCCAAATGGACACCAAAACAAATTCCATTTTATTTCATTATTCATTTGTGCCTAATGTGGACACGATGAATGGAGGTGGGCACAGGTGTTTGTGGGCATGGAAATGAGTTTTCTAGGTCCAGATGTGAGGATGGGGGGATCATTTGATGCATTCTTACAGATGGGGTCTAAATATTTTTAAGTCTCGAAATATCTGTGAATAAAGAGAAAACAGTTAAATGCAAACACAAATGTTCTCACAAGGACACTCATGCATTCAGCTTTAGTTTCCTGCACCAGAAAAGAGAAACCAGGCAGTTACAGGTACAGCAGATTTTTCAGTACCCCATTTCAGCACTGTGCCATTGCAATGCCACTGACCTCGTCCCTGCACACAGAAAGATAAGTCCCTAAAACGATTTTACTAATGGACCAAGGACTCAAAATCTGTGAAATACAATCACCTCATCAATCATTCACAATTATTATTTTTTATATCTTCTATTAAAGGAAATGAAAGAGTAGATTACCCAACTATATATCCATCCCTCCCTTTTTCTGCCTAGTACAGCATTAACAGGCCCTAACAAATGGCACACCAGCATCTCCTGAACCAATGACATAAGTGCAGTGATAAGCCAAATAAAATATTCATAACTGGAACTTTAGATGTGGGCAGATGCACAACAAGAGCATACAAGCTTTGTCAGGAATCATTGAGAGATTGAAAGCATACTTAAAGGATTTATTAAAGCAATCAGAAGAAGCCTCTACTCAGTCACCATGATTGCAAGGAGTTTATGGCCATGTATTTAATCTCCCTGCTCTGTAACAGATAAGTTATGCTTTCTTGTGATTTGTGCACAAAGAGTTTTTTCAATCTTTTCTAGCACTATAAAGATCAGAAGTACCATTTCTGCCTTGCTAAGTGAAGCATTAATAGGAATGCCAGCAGCAAGATGGAACATGTAATAAATATGAAGGTTTAACATTACAAAGATTTATATTACACAGAATGTAGTCCTAGATTATGAGATAACATTATTACCTTTTGCTATATGAAATCATAGGGAAAATTGTTTGATGATAGGGATTTCTTTCTTGCAGCATTAGATTCAGGGACACCAGGATCCAACAAAAAAATGGGAGAATGTACCAATCTTAAACAGTTGTCTTAATAGTAATTAACCAAACAGAATACCAATAGTGGCTAACACATATCAGTTCAGCTTTTACAGAGAAGTGCATTAAAAAAGATTTTTTTAGTTCATAAAAAATAAGCTTATTGCTAAGATCAGCTAACAGGAAAACTTACTGAAGGGAGAGAAAGAACAATTGTTAATTGAAGCAAAAGAATAGAAGCAGACAACTACACCAAAACCTGGGTGTATACATATACAGAGAGCTTACATATGTATATAAACACTTGCATTGTCTCTACAAGGTGGTTGACTATATTCTCATTTGACACTGGCCATGATAAGCACTGGAGAGCTGATCTTGTTAACATAACCAGAAAATGGAAGAATAGACTTTTTTCTCTCATTTTGACTTACTGCCTACAGCTTCTTGCAGTTTGCATTGACCTTTCTTTAAGGAAGCCTTGGAAACATTAGCTGCGCTCTGGAGCTATTCAAAATATTTCACATGCAGAACTGAGCTGACAGACCTTGGCTTCCCCGCTGGGTTTGCAGGAACTATTGAAAAACTCTTCCTTATTTTGGAACATTTTTCTCTTCAACAAAATCAGTGTGGACATAAGTAGTAAGACATGAGTTTTATGACAGACAAAGAAAAAGCATTGCTTCATCTTAAAGGTGAAACTACACGGAATGCAGGATTTGTTAGAAGAACTATATTGTTATCACCTTATGTTTCTTTTTTTATTGATCTGGCAGAGTCTCTGCTTCCCATTGTCAGTGGATGCCATTAACAAAAATTTCCTTCATTTTTAGTTAGAAATGTGCACATGAGTCTTGCATGCTTAACATAAAAGAAGGGACCTCCTTGGCCATGGAAGGACTCTTCAGTAGATACTCAAAGACACTGATCTTTTTATCCACTGTTTTTGCCCAGAACAAGGGCATAAAAATAAATTTAAGTGCTTAAACATAGTCTGGGGACTTTTCCTTCATCTCACCCTCTTCATCCAAATTTCATCTAATCAGACCACATGTTCTCACACAGAATTAATTTTGTCTATGAAGATTTTTACATTAGGTATAAACACTTCCATATAGAGTAATTCCAATTACTACAAATACTCTATACTAGCTCTAAGAGCAGTAACAAGCCTGAAATTTCTCGAGATATTTAATATCATAAGAAGATCAAAGCAACTCTTCTGAAAAACTTTAATTACATAACTATTACCTTTGTTCTACTGCACTTACATTCATTCTTCTTTGTTCACATTCAGACTGCTGAAATATTTTGCAATGTAGCATTTTTTCCTCCCTGACAAACCACTAGAAGTAACAGCTCATAGGACCCCCTCCCCTCTGCTGACCCCAAAACTTTCCATTGTGTTCAATACATTCTGTGTAGGTGAATGCGACATTTGCATAACCATTTCCTAGTCAGAAACAAAACCATCTCTCTCTTATCCACTTCTGTTCTCTTCTGGAACAAAAAAGTCTCTAAGAATTTCCAAGATCTTAGCAATCAAGACAGCATTTACTTTACATTCTTCTCCAACAGAAACAGAATGCGCAGTGCACAAAGAGGAAAATAAAAACATGAAATGGTGGTTTGGGAAAACTTACAATTTTGTTACAGCTATACAAATATCCCTGAGTTCTAATCATGCAGTGCAGATCTGTTGTTTGAGTTTGTCTGGAACTCAAAACCCATAATTTTGTTTTAAACTTTCAAACTGAATAAAACAAATGCAAAGAGTAAGTCAGAGACAGTCCAAGAATTTCACAGCTTCCTCCTCAAAGTCAAAATTAATCAAGATTTGCAAAATTTGTTGTGTATGAAAACATATGTAGCTGCTCTTCAGAGTTCTTGCACTATCAAAATCCACTTTCACCTACCAATCTTTTAACCACAGATATACGAGTGAAACCCCAGTCACTTTTAGCCAAGTCTAATTAATCTATAGCTGCCCATCACCCAGTGAACTTAGAAACTTTGTCAAGAAGTTGTAGGGGTTAAACCCTGTCTTAGAGAATATTTTCAAAGGTTCAGAAAAACCTCAGACTCTTTTATGTTTTAACTGCAGCCCATATTAAAAGGTTTTATTTCAAATCAGAACTCCATATCTAACAGAGAAATTGTTATATGAGGACAAATTTTCACGTTAAATGAATAATAAATTATAGGTTATGTGTCTCTTTGATTTTAGAGGATGCATAATTTACAACAATAAATAATTAACATATCAAAGGATTCTAATTTAACTGATGCCTTCAGCATCAGCCAAAGTACAAAACATTCTTTTTGGTGTTTATAATCCATATTTGTGGTGGAGATGAGTAGCTATATACAAGTACTTACTATGTTTTCTAAGACGTATTTTTTGCTTATCACTTAAAAGTATTAATAAATATCAGAAAGTTCAATTTCTGACATATGATATGTTAGCATACTGCATCAGAGGGGAAAAAAAGCAAGCATAATTAGCAGTATGCTGTTATAAACAGCATTTCAGCCAGAAATACTTAATGCAAGCTGTATTTTTAAGTGGTGTTAAGTTTTTCATTGGGCGCCTATAAAAGCAGCTTACAGTCCTAGCAAAAAATCTGGCCATAGAAAACAGCTCATCTCTAAGTAAAAGAAAAACAGTATAATTTCTGCTTGGAAAATAGGTGTTAAATTTTAGTACTTGTGTTCTTTAATTAGGATAACATTACGCCTACACCAAAACTCTTCATAACAGACTAAGAAATACCTAAAAGCACATTTTTCTCACTATTCCATAACTGAACAGGTAACTCCAGAAATGTGCAGGCAAGGAATTCGACATGCTGAAGTGATTCTGCTCCAAAATGGGTACAGAGACATTTCTGCCAAGGAAGCCAGGCTGGACCAGAGCTGGGCACCAGGGACTGCTGAGAAAAACCTCTGCCAAACCAACACAGTGCTCTCAAGGAAAGTGTGTCCAGGGCAGCCCCGCCTGGAAAGCACCACAGGGACTGCAGGGCAAGGCTGGAGCCCACATCAGCCCTGGAACACTGAGGACTCAAGAAACACCTGGGCCTTACAGAATAGCTCCATCTTTGTCAGCGAGAACATCCATGGCTTCACTTCCACCACACACAAAGAAAATATTTTGTCCACGAGGACCACGATCAGGGCATCATCCTGCAAGTGGACTGCTGTGACTGCAGCTAATGGTTCAACAGAGCCATTTTCAGCAGGCCCAGCCTATCGCCAGGTGTATAACCAAACCCAGCAAGAAACCAGCAACTCACAGATTTGGAGGAGAGGTAAGGAAACTGTCATGCTTTGAGAAGGCATGGGGACATTTCCCTCTGCTGGGGTCCCTCCCCGGAGGAAGCCATCACTCCCTCCTCATTGCCCCTGTAATTAATCCTGCCCAATTGCAGCGACTCAGACACATCACACCCCTCCAGACCCTGCCATTGAGAGGACACCTGCCCAGCAGTGTGAGACTGAGCCTGCAGCCCAGAGCAGCCTCCTGCCCCTTCTGCTTTGTAACCTCCCAGTGCAGACTCGAGAATTTCTCCGGCAGTATCCATCAAAGCCAAGGCACCTACGTTCTTCATCATATACAAAGTGTGACTGAATAGACTCCTGCATCTCTCAGAGTCCTTGATATTGAATATCAGCTTCTATGAGGTTGCAGGAAGAATAAAAATTGTGCAAAAGATTGGAACAAAAAATGTGCAATAGTATATATTAAGTCTATATATACACATGTGCACAATTTGCAAAAAGTATTTGCATTGGAATTCAGAAGGCTGTCTAATAAAAGCATCTGATTTTTTTTTCTTAAAGTGTTGTGTTTGGAATGAAAAATGCTGGTCAGCTGCAAATGACAGGCAAGGACCTGACTTTGGGCCAAGAAAAGAGAAATCAGACAAGAGAGCAATCAGAAAAAACAGATATAATCTTCATGCCCAGAAAAATACATAAAAAGTTTTACGTTGATGTCAATGGGAGAAAGATTTCATCAAACGTTTTGCATGGAGAGACCCTTAATTACAGCATGATAAGGAAAGCATCTCTGCAGTCCGGCTGTAACCGCAGGAAGCATTACTAAATACAGCTTTAAGAAGGAAAGTTAAAAGGCTGTGGTCCAACAAAAGCTAATTAGTGGCTATTTATGTTTATTTTCTAACACACAAGGTTTGTCAATAGTGTGATTGAAGATTACCAGAGAGCAGAGTTAAAATGTCTCAAATTGGCTCCAGAATTATAACTTGTTTTCTCCTTTAAGCACACACTACTCCTGACTTTACTACATATGGATAAAAAGGTGAAAAGTTAGGACCATTATAGCAGGGCAAACACTTCTCACCTTAACAAGTCAATTCCTATGCAAATATTTCAATAAATCAAAATTAAAATGGACTTAAATCCCAGTTTGGCCAATTTTGTAGTTACCTATACGTGTATATTTGATTCCTATTTAAGAATAAGAGGTCATTAAGCACTTTGTGTCTGTATAACCACATGTATACACTAATTATACATTTGCTTTACCGCAGGTCTAATGACTGAGAAGCACCTAGCTGACAGGTTCAAGCAGCAACACAATTTGGCCTTGTAATAAAAAGGATTAACCAGGATGTAAAAAGCATTGAGGTTGTGACAGGAGTCCTGAGAAGACTGAAAACACATTCTAGGCGTGTTTTCAGCAGCATTCAGAGCAAGCTGAACAGCAGTGTGTGTCTGTGGACCATGCCACAGTGCAGACACGAGAACATCGCATATTGTTCAATAAAGTGTGCTTTGTTTGGATATTTTGGATTTTTTTAATGACCTGTGATTTGGCACAATTCTCTTTGCCTGAATGGAATGAGCTCTGATGCCCAAGATCTCACTGAGTCAGACCCTGCAGGGCCATTTCAGTGAGTTTCCCTTGCTGGAATAACAGCTCAGAGCACTCAGTTTGCCCTTTATCTTTGAAGATTCTTATTCGTCTTCCATTTCACAGCAAGAAGTTCTGATGAATAGTGCAATTAACCTTTTCATTATTAAAACAATTAATTGCAAAAATTAAAGACATGACAAGGGCTAAATACTAATGCATAAATTATCCGATTCAGGAATTGTAATTATTAATCTATGTACGCTAATTGTGAAATAAACAAAGAGGACAAATTGTAATCAGAAGTCAATGCTGGAACTGATGGTCATCTGTTTTTCCTGTGAAAAGAGAAATGTACCATTTTGCTCGACATGCAGAATTAATCATATGAAGCCTTAAATCAGAGTACTTTTTTTTCTTGTGAATAATGTAGGATCCAAAAATATCTAAAGTTTAGGTTTATTTTTACAGCAATGTAAGTTTACATCAAAGAAATTTACATTTCAATGTAATAATATCTGTCTAAACTACTCCTGCAGTGAATCTCCAGTACATTTTCATTTCTTGTAGCTGTAATTTGACTTAGTATTGTGGAATTCTTATAACAATAGGATATCGCAATGTTGAATGATACAATATAAAAAAAACCAAACCCGCTGATGAGACACATGGCCATATAACCCTCGATGATTAATAGCAACACTGAAGTATTTCACGGATGGGAGAAGTACCTGCCTCACAAACGTGCACAGCTGTGCTGCTGAAGGGTGTGCTTGTTGGGGAAGCAACTCAGATAGACCTAGTCAAGAAACGATTTTTTTTTCCTTTGGAAAATATCAACATTTCAACAGTTTCACAATCTTTCACCTTAAAGGCAGTCAGGGAGATAGCTATGAAAACTAAATTTGTACCACTGCTCTGTGCCAGAAATAATGAAAAGAACATCTAACTTTAATCACCTGTTGTTTGCTGCCCTCAAGCAGTTCTCCCGTCTCCTAGGCCTCCTTCTCCCCCCACTCCCACTAAAAATACACTTTTCCTTAGAGCAGGACCATCTTCCTTTGCACCATTGCTTTAAAAGCTGTGATGCTGCCACAGCAGGATTCAAACACTGAGCAATGGTCCCATGAGATGAGTGATGTTGGAGCATCAGCTGCTTTTACTTTCGCCTGACAGAGCTGCTTCCTTCCTTCCTTACTGTCAGTAACAGGGTGCATTTAACAAGTTTCAAATGCTTTTATCAATTAAAAAACAAAACAAAACAAAACCAAACTCAAACAAAATCAAAGAAATTAAAAAAAAAGAAAAGAAAAAAATCCCTCCTCCACAGAACTCAATCATTTAAGGCACAATTAAAAGCCATCCGCTAAGTAGTTGTCCTTATAAAGTATCTATGCAGTGCCTGATGCAGGAATGTTTTGACTGGGAAATCTATGAAATCCAGAGTTTGGACAATGATGATGTTAAAACCCACAGAGCCAGAGACCTTTAGCACTTGAGTAAAAGCTTCAAAGAACACTCAGTGTACTGATGGAAGGAGATTTTGCTCTGAGAAGGACATCCCCTCACAGCTCTGGAAGGAAAAGCAGATTTTTCCCCTGAAAGCCGGTCCCACTTTTCATAACATTTATTTTTGCAGGTCACCTTTGGTCCCACACACAACTGCAGTGTCAGTGATTACTTGTACTTCACCCAAACCACGCTACCTACACAGAAAAACAGTGTGAGGAATTCCTGAAGAGCTGTCAGGCAATTTTCAGCTGATTCCAGAATTTCATATCCTGACAGCATTGTGGCATACTTAAATAATCAGCTTATAACCTAATTTTCACCACATCAGTCTGAAAGCAAATAAACAGCTTTAGATATCAGAGAGTTAATGAAATTTTTCAACAAGTACCTCGTTTCACAACTACCATGGTTTTGGCAGCAATAAGATGAGAAAATTACCCAAATCATCAATCTCTTAATAAGTATCAAGGCATAGGGGGCCACGTGTGGGAGCTCCAGAGCCGCTCACCCCTTGGTAAGGCAGCACAACTGCAGTAAACAATAACAAGAGAAATCAAGGCATGCCTTTACAATGCAGGGTATGGGACCAGAAAATGGCATTATTTTTAGAATCACCTTTTCACAAGGGTGATATCACAGAGAACATTAATTGATAATTAATTCTCAATTATGAAACCAAAGTTCTGGCAAATCCTCTTTCATATCTTCTCATTCTTTTGATTTCTTTGTTGTCTGTACTCTGTTACAAATTTTGCATTTATTCATGCCAAGGATACAGCCAAAAAGGGCAATGGTACAGTACACATTCTGAAAACAGCTATATCACTCATAACGAGGTACAGCTTAGGCATATTCCCACAGTTAATTATAAATGTTTGTGCTTGAATGTCAATGCAAGAAAACATAATCTTGTTACAACATAAAAAGTTATTATATAATGGTATTTCCTAGAATACAGTTTACCAGAGCATGGCAGGTGGCAGACAGGAGGCTGAAAACTGTAACAAGCAATTACGTTACAGAATTTTTTCCCTGCAGTTTCATTAGTTAAATTTTTTCCTATTTTAATCTGATCTTTTTAATAAAGTGTCAGGACTGACACTCCAGTGGACATGAAACTCAGAATGGTCATGGTTGAATAAATGCATCTATTTAATTTTTCTCTTCAACTAGCTTTAAAAATTAATTTATCTGATTGCTCAGGCTATTATATAAAATTTGTTGGATTTTGTGTATTACTAATAGGCACCTTCCTTGTATTTTTTCTCGCTATTGCCTAGATGAGGTTTTTCTAATTCTTGCTGATGGCTGATTAAAGAAATAATGAAACAGCGACAAAAGTCAATTCTGCAAAGCTCCCACAAGGCTTCAAGCTGATCTGGAGTTAAGCAGAAGGAAAGCATCAGAATGGCTTTCAAACAGAGTTTTGGGGTACAGTATTATTTTAACGATTCAGTTAATGCTCACACCACAAACCCACACATTTCACAGTGCTGCCAGCCCAAGGAAGCTGCCTACAAGTATCCAGCAATCAAAGGAGCAGAGCTAATCACATTATTACTTTTCAGATGTTCTCAGGCAAATAGATGAATTTACCATCAAATCATAACTCAGTACATAAAATAGGTCAATTTGAAAACACCTTCATGAAAATATCTTCAAGCTTTTTCAGTGTCTGGGAAGATTTGTTGAGAGAGCCAGAAAATAATCAACTAAATGAAACATCTCTCAATTGTTTAAAATTATTTTTTCTATTAATTTTTTTAACCATTTTTTCAATATCATAAATCCTGTATACATCTTGCTTCCAAAGATACTTTTCAGGGGATCAAAATGGTTACATTTTTGGTGGGGAAATTAAACTTCTGAAAGATCTATTTAATCTTTGGTGAAATACTTAGGCATTTATAAAGGCTGATTTTAATCCCGAGTAAATCTGGAGTAGCTATGAAGAGAATGAAATTGCAGTATTACATGGATGAATGGTGAGAACTGACCTTGTTTTACAGATTTTTATAAAGAAATGTTGACAGGGACATTCCTGAGGGCTCAGAAGTAGTTACCCAAGTCTCAAGGGTTGCAGCAGTCAACAGAATCAGTCACTAGAGGAGAGGTATCAAACCAATGTCACAAGACGAGGCCTTGTTTAATTTGGAAAAAACATCCACCCACCACCTTTTACACTTGAGATGCAAAATACTTCCCTGGCATTGAAGTTCCGTACATGCCCTTGGTCTCATGCAAAAGTTTGGAAAGAATTAACAGTGAACTATTTCATTTATCCCTCCCAAGGTACACTGTCCCGATGAACTCAAACACACAAATGTTTGGGTGCACATATGAATTGCATTGTTATTATGGAATAACACATCCCTGAACGTGTTAATCCCAGCTTGCCATGGATGCTGCCTGTGGCCTCTTGGGAGCCTTGCCATTTAGTCAGTATAGCTCACTGTATAGGAGTGATATAAAAAAATAAGTAAATTACGGTACATTTACTGCAGCTACTCCACAAATTTCCCTTTGCATTCCAAAAGTAGATCAGTTCCCCTGAGCTGTACAAGCTGTAGATAAGGATGGACTAAAACTTGCGGATTTCACATTTGCCTATAATGCTTTTCAAATCACTAAGCCTTGCCTAGAGACTTCAGTCACTTCAGACTTGCCCAAAACGCAAGTAAATTATGAGATTTAAGAGATTACAACTGTCATCTTCACCTTTTATTCTGGTAAAAGATGCGTATTTCAAATCTCAGTTATCTTTGCATACAGTTCAATGCTATATTGTCCTGCCATCAACAAATCAAAATTTGGGACAAAAGATGAATCTCCCAAAGTCAAACATATATTTCTTTCCTATTGCACAGCACATTTTGTTCCAGTTAGGGAGCTGGTGTCACTATATAAACTTCAGTTTTTAAGGGGATACTAAAATGATCTATAAAATTTTGCTCCAGAGTAAAACTTTCTGTACAATATTATTAGGTCAGGAAGCTTTTCTTCACCTTCAAATGGTATAATTCAAAATGAAATTTAAAAAATGGACTTTTGGAGCTGACATTTCAGAAAGTTCTTTATGCCCTAACTTCTGTGGAAAACTTGGACTTCCATTTTTTTAGTTCCCCATCTTGACAATTCTACCTCAACATTCAATCATTCTTGTGCTAATTCGTAACATGGTAATTAAGACTGTATGAAGGTGACTGAGAACAAAAAGTAAGAACAGAAAAACAAAATATATTTGGGCATTTTGTTACCTTCCCTGACTCGGTTAAATAGATGCTCATTCCTAAGCACCACTCACTTCACTGCCTCCTTTCCCATGCCGCCAGTGTTTGATTGGCTTTTCCTGTCCCTTCCCTAGGACTCTTGCAGATCCTTGCTCTTCCCATGCCTTTCCCATACTTTCCCACTGGGTCTGGAGTCTCTTCTCCCTCTCAAGCTGGTCTGAGTCGCTGCTCCAAGGCCAGCGAAGCTGTGGAGTGGCAGCTACAGCCCGGACCAGCCTCACGCTCCTTCCCTCCTGGGGAAAGGAAAGCAAAGAATGAATCCCCATGCAGCCCTGCAGGCAGGGGGGCTCCCCAAGTTCCCACCTGCCAGGCCATGGGGGAAGGGATCATCATCCCAAAGAGGAAGCTCGTCACCATTACAGCTCTCGGTGACATTTGAGCAGACCAAGGAGGAAAGAATGAATGTCTTCGTGTCTTATGACCACAATAAATACTCTGGGTTTCGGAGGGGCTTTGTTTTAGAAGCACAATTAAGAAATGGCAATAACTCCTCCTTTGAAAAGTTTCCAAAACCTCCATTGCCCTGGCAACGTCTGCTGAGAGCACATGGAAAACAGACTCACATCAGAATTGCACTTCTGATAGCTGATGTACTTGCCAACTTTGAAAAGCCACCTGAGAAATGAACTGTTGCTTTCTAATTGATGCCTTCTGTTTCCCTCACTTCTATTCATTTTCCTCTCTGTAGAAAAGCGAGAACATTTTTATGCCCTTTCTCTCAGCTAGAGTTCTTTTCCAAATCATAGAAAATATTTTCAACATTGAAAGGGTTCATTTTTTTAAAAAATGAAACAAAGACTAGAGCTCATGGACATTTGATATTGCAACACTCATTCTAATCTGACCTACCAATAAACACAGCAACCAAACAAGAAAAAATCCAAAACAGTACAGGTTTGACCTCTTTCACTTGTTTTTTCCTATCCTTAGATTATAGAAAACAGGCTGTTCACACACTGTGCTTTGGAGAAATCAATTTTTCATGTATTACCTATTAGATTCTCCATTCTCAAAGTTAACACCTGCATTAAAAACAGAGGAAAAGTTAAAGTTGGAAGAGGGAATTAATTATGAAGCATCATTTGATGGTAGACTTTTATCTAACTTTACTGCTAAACTGAAAGCAGGGACAACTTTCAGCTACCCTTTTCAACATATTAGGCCCAATTCCATTTTCCAAATATGTTATCAATATGATAATTCCACACTTTTCCATCTGTAGACAGTCCAGTCTTCATAAAGGTAGCATTATTGCTACAAATATACTGAGGGGAAACTATTTCAATTACCAGGAGACTATGCAGCTCCAAGTCTATTTATTTCAATTTATTCAACTGTCTTCATATATGCGTGCATAGAACTTCTATAAAGAATGAATAAATTCACCTTGAAATTGTACCGATTGACTTTGGCTGGGCTGCACAATGGGATCAGAATCACTTTTGAAATAAGCCCTGACAAAGCTGATCAAAACAAAGTGGCTGCTCATTTATTAAAGTGACAGCTCAGCAACGCTTACAAGTGAGGGGCTGACGTGGCCTGGGGTGTCAGCCATGGCCCAGGGTGATGGCTGTGCCTAAAAGCTTTCGAGCCAGTTGTACTCTCTGAAGCTGCATCTGACGGTGTGACATTTTCTAGGGCTCCTGCATCTGCCTGGATGTCAAGCAGCTGGTGTGAGTACTGTCACCCTTTTCAGATTGTTATTCCACGAGTGACAAGTTTGCCCTGACACTACATGCATGGAATTGATCCCTTTTCTCTTTGTTATGAGCAATCTGGTCAGGGAGAAAGCATCTTGGGTCAGACACATGCACAAAATGCACAAAACACTAATTTTACAAATTAATCATCAAATTAAAAACAACTGAAATGAATCATCACTGGATATGCAATTTAAAATATGTATTTGAAAGTTTTAGCCTAAGAACTTAAGTTTGTAGCATTTATAAAGTGATGGGTTTAGTGATATTCTCCTTTGAATGTTCAAGTACAGGATTGCTATAGCAACCCATATCCTGCTTTAAAATCAATAGCAATTCAGAAAAGACAAGCTGTTAGAGCAGTGTAACAGGTAGGAATGTGCTTCCTCAGCTCATCATAGGTGCTGCTACAATGGAAGTTTAACTCAAAGGAGGAACCACAAACTTTCTATCTGATTTTGGAAAACAAGGTAGGAGATGAGGGGGATGAATATCAGTGAATCTGAATTCAAGGAAGGGCTTAGCTGAAAGCAGCAAAGCTCATGAGAAACTGAAACAAAGACTTCAGATTATGCTCTTTGAGCTTTTGCAAAAAACAGACTTGAGCTTAAGTGACCCTGTGCTTTCCTGAAAAGTCAGTTTTAGCTCTTCTCTTTTGCATAAGAAATCCTGTGACATGCAGCCACAGAGGAGCTTCTCCACTGTGTCATTTTGAAAGGAAATCCCAAAGCAGAATTAGCACGACCTCACCTGCAAGTTTCACTGTGATTTTCACTATGAGCAGAGGGGGGTGCTGGCACTAATTTATAAAGTCCATTCAAAGCTATTGTTAAATGCTTAGAGTTCTAAAATTAATGTAATTCAGTAAGAAAATTTCTTCTGATAATGAACTAATAGAAAATGTATCTTGCACTACTGAAAGAGTAAAATGAGGAATTTGGTTTTTGGAACAAATACCACTTCATCTTTATGAATGTGCGTGTTAGGCCTCATGCTGTCATCTGTAGTGCACTCAGCACTGTGAGTTACTAACCCTTTGTGGTTCTAAGCTGAGTATCTGGTGACTCCAGATGTTAAACTGACTGGCAGTTTTACAAAGGCTCTTCTGTCTGGACCTTTCAAAGGCTGACACACTTCAAAGCTAGGCTCAAACAGTAAAGAAAAAAAAAGTGGGAAATATATGTAAGCTTTGTTTTGTGCTAATTCCTTGAAACTGATTCTGTTTTCCACAAATATTTATAGTAAATTACAAGCATTCCTCAGTTTCAGAATAAACATCACAACAGGCAAAACCATCTCTGTGTACCTCACAAAAGGTGGTGATAAGAAGTGCTAATTTCCTTGTAACAAGGAAGCACTGATTTCAGAAATTTTAATGCATGTCTGTGCAGGAATGAATGCCAATTTCCTGACATTTGTAGGCATTTGCACAAGTGTATCAAATAATGAGGAAAGAATGAAGAACCTCTCCGAATATATATTAATATTTTATATTACTCAACCTATTGACACAGCAAGATAAAATTACAATATGTGCCTACCTTCTTCAAACCTCTGCAGCTGAATAAACCACCAAGCATTGCAGTGCAATGATCGCAGAAGTTCCCTACCATCAATGGAAACCCTTTGCTTTTAGAGAAATGGTGAAAGAAACTTGGCTAGAAGTAGTACATCAAGAAATAAGTAAAAACCTTAGAAAAGGAAAGAAAGATCCACAACACAAATGGTACAGATCGAATAATCCAGGGTTTTTTTATGATTCCAACCTCCTTTTTTATCACTGTTGCCATACATTGAGCTTTTGGAATTGAGTCCAGCAAATAACCAGCTCTCCTTTTAAGATACACTCTGTGCTGTGAAAGTTCTTTAATGGATTTACACTGCATTTCTAGGTGGTAGATTCTCCCTTCCAAAATAGTTTCCTGAATGTAAATATTTAAGTTTTCCTGTTTCAGATTATTATCTATTACATAATAGCTACATCATTTTTTAAGACCATTAAATCTCTATGGTTTGGAATTAACTCTTCCTTCACTTTGCATGTTGGCATAGGAAGATTCTGTTGTCCTGACTTTATTCATCCCATCAATCCTAAATTTAACAACAACAGGGAAATAACACTTTTGTTTTTTTTACTGGCAATAAGTAATTTTACTTGATCCTTTCTGGGAAAATTTCCAGGCATTGCATCTGTGTTAAGTTATAAGATTTCCAGAGATGGTGGGAGAAAAGTTCATTATCATTTTTGACCCTTGGTGAAAACAGTTCCTTCAGTGTTATTAGGTGTTCCTGTCTGGCAAAAGCAAAGCTTCTTATTTCAGCCTGTACTCGTTTAGTAAATTAGTTGAACTCTCTTGGTGTTTTCACATTTACAGAGCTACACAGGGGAAAGAAATTTCATTTTAACAAAGAATTCAGAAATGCTGTGCAGGGACAAAAGACCGACCACGAAGCCTCCTTCCATAGCCACTAACAACTCCAAATTACATTCCCCACTTCCTGTGTGCAAGACGGCATCCTCATTTCCCTCCCTCAAGGAACAGCGTCTGGCACTGCGCACACCTGTGCTTTCCTGCTCACACCTCACACATTCACACCCAGAGAGGGCAGAAGTGGGGCAGTGTCATTCCAGACCACCCCAATTCACATCTACCCACAAGTCAGTGTTTAGCTGTGCAACATTCCGAAATGCCCGTGATTGCTGTATTTTTCTGGACGTGTCAACTTTCTTGGCAGCAAGTCTTCATTTTTTTTTCAGTTGTTTAAGTTTTCTTTTTACCATGGAGAAACCCTTGCTGATTTGGAATTGCATTATGTTTTCTTGTAATATATTTCCATGTGCATGCAATTCACACTAATTATTTTTACATCAGGAAAAATAGCTCTTGAGGTGAAGATGATGAAAAACCCAGCATTCTTCTAGGGAAAAGATTGCAGGTGAGTTGCCGACATGCAGACCCCTTATGCTATTTTACTCCTGACAGGCAGACCCCTCATGCTATTTTACTCTCTAGGGATACTACAAACTTCATTATTATTTGAATGCCTACCTAAGATTGCAACTTTTGCTCTCTCCACATCATATTTGCTGGGTTCAGGTTTCAACTGGTGTCAAGTTTTGCTTGATTTTTTTTTTTTAACTGTGCATAATGTCAACTTTTTAAACTTCCCAACAATGTCCTCGATTTCGTTTAATTGTCTTCTTGCAGCTATCAGAAATCAGCTGACAGTTCTTGGAAGCCTTCCCTATTAGAACAAGGAACTCTGATCTTTTTCCTGCAGCTGACACACTCATATGTGCTAACGAAGCCCTTGACAGCCACAGCGCTATCATTTGTCACTTACTGCAGCAGCTTTACAAATCACCATTTACATCATAACTGGAGGATCATGCTGCCAGGAAAAAAAAAAGTTCTTTCATGCTCTTTCCTTGTCCTGACTGGTTCACAGATCACAGCACTTGATTGCGCCTCATTCCCCCTTGCATGACATGTACAGGCTCAGAACCCAATGCTCGTTCTCAACCAATCAAATGTGATGCTTCCTTTCTCCTCGCGCTGAAGTAATTCCTTACATTTTCCTTTACAACTCACAGCAACAAAGATATTCTTTCCATAATGTCTGGTTTTATTACTGCGGTTGCATAGGAAAATAACGGCATCATGCTGTGGTTTAAAAACTGTGTCCCTGTCTGCAGTTAACTCATTCCGTCTCAGAGATCACTGCATGTGTCTGTGCATATCGAGTAAGTACTTTAGCTGAAAAGAGATTTTGCACAATCTGAGAATGCCCAGGAGGCAAAGTGTTTTATTAAAGTTCATAGTCAAAATCAGCTTTGCAGAGGAAGGGTTATCTGTCTTTTCCAAATTCCCTATTATAGCCTGACAGCCTGTGAAAAAGGCTGGCTAAACAATTCCTTCACATATGTTTAGCAATTGACAGTTTTCTAGAATGTGGGAACCCTTGTCGGGATTTTTTTGTTGTTTGTTTGGTTGGGTTTTTTTTATACTGCTGTTTAGTAAAACTACAAATCACAGCAGGGGTCAATTAGTGTAGCTGTAAATGTTTTTCTGGTTGTCACATAGCTTTTATCCTTTAAGGCACCACATAACACCTTGAATTGAAATGTAAGCAGTTCTCTATTGCTGTGTTCTGACCTTTGGGCTACTCATGTTTTTGTAAGGCCAAGGTTAGTTTTAATTCCCTCTGTTAAAGCACATGCCCACATGTGCCTTCTACCTCTGGGTGCTGGGCTCTGACCCCCCAGCACCAATCCCCTGCCCAACCCCAGGCTCCTGAGAGAGCCCCCCATGCCCTGAGGCTCCCCAGGGACAGATGGGACAGGGGGGTGGAACATCCTCTCCCTCCTCAAAAGTAGAGTTTTCTTCTTGCCTTAATACAAGCAGTGTCTCCAAACAGCACCAAGGGCACTCATTGGTGTGGAAGTGAACGAGCTGAGAGCACTAGGATCACATTTGTCTCTGTAATTTAGAATTTAGAATTATTCAGAGAAAAGTGATCGTTTTAAATTTTTCTTTGTAGACTTAAAGGTTTTTGTTCGTTCATACCTAAAAGGTCTGTGCAGCCCCTATGATAATGATGAACTTTTTTGATTGCACTAAAACCAAATCTTCACTATGAACCTTTTTCCCTTAATATTCATAGATCAGCCTTGTTCTCTGCTGATCTCTAGAGGATTAAGTTACACCTTACTTGGTTACACAGAGTAGTAGCCACCCAGAATGCATAAATCCTCAGAAACGAAACCCATGCTTTTAACTTTTTACCCCCACAGAGCTGTATTTTGTTCTTCAGAGTCTGAAATTCAGTGAAAAAGCAAGGCAGAGTGAAGAGTGATTTCTTCACAGCTGTTAATTTGAATAATGTGCTTGAATGCTTTTGATGTTTCACATCTAGACTCACTTATTGCCCTTCCTACCTGATTCCCTTCATTCTCTTCTGATCTACCAAGAAATACACCAGAACCAATCCTGTCACAAATCCACCTGGAGAGGGGTGCACCACCAGCAAAACCACAGCAGACTCCTTGCCTGAGCTGACTTGAGGACAGGCAATTCCTTTTCAACTATCCAAACAGACATGAGTCTATTTGCCCAATTCCTTCTACTGCCTTCAGTCCTCTCCTTTAGTGCCTATGGCATTATTTGAATTACTTCCATGTGAAAAGACTGAGATTGACACACCAGACAATTCTGGCAGTGCTGTGTTAATGGTTGGACTTGACCTGAGAGGTCTTTTCCAACCTACACGAGTACATGATTCTGTGATTCCCTAAAAACCTGAAATTCTAATGGCTTGTTCCATGATTAAAATACTGCTTTAATGCTGTACACTACAAATTATTTGTCTATGTAAGCTTTATGAAATGGTGTGATTATTCACAAGCTACTCTTTTCATGCATTCAAAATATTTCATCATGAATGTGGCAGCAAAAACTTATTTTCATTCCAAGCAAAGAAAAACTGAAGCCTTTCAAAATTCCTGGCAATAATACTTTATGCCTCTGAACAGTCAGCGAGCAGGGAAATCAGTTGGGATGACAGTCCCAGAATCAAGTATTTCTTACATTATTTTTTATAAAGGATGAAAAAGTTCCAATATGGGAGGCAGAAAGGTCTCCACCCAGGAAAAGGCAAAAACTGGACAGGATGCTTCAGCGCAATCTGGAGATCCAAAAGCAACTGCTGCTACCCACCCATTATTTGGACAACTCTTTTGACACTTTCTTTTATTTTTTTTTTTTTTTTAAACAGATCTGTTCTCACAGCTGCTTTTATTTCTTTGGTTCTGGAATATTTCTGAAAAATACACTTAAAAAAAAATAGAAGCACATAATCAAAACAGCAAGATTAATTCTGTTTGTAATCTTTCATTTTTCATAAAAATGGTGATAGATAAACATTTACTTAAGTAAAGACTTGCTTTGTGTGCAAATGACTACTACAATGAAGCACTTAGAAAAGCAGATCAACAGTGGTTTCATTGAGAGCAGAAACATTTGATAAATAATTCATTTATACCTACTATGCATAATAATCACTCTGCTTAAGCCAGCATGTTTTGGAAAAAAAAATCATCAGTCAACAATTTGTCTGGAAACATGACATGTACCCTCTCTCACAATGGGAAAAAATCTAAACATTCATAAATAAGGCATCTCAGCTTATTATAAAAATTGAACTCCTTCAAAATCTTGGTTTTCTTGCAGTTTTTACTCATTATAGAACACCTAACTCCAGATTCTAGTAAGCACATCTACACATGCCTGGCTAAGCCTTCTGCCTCTGCATATGCATCATGGCTGCAAAGCTGTCCTGTCCTTACACTCAGCCCTGGCATTCAGAGAAGTTGTCTTTGGTGCTCAGGACTCACTGCACTCCACGGCTGAAAACAACAGCAGAGAGGCAGTGCTTTGGTATTGGCAGTATATACACACCTTCATTAGAAAAAAATAAAATAAAGTCTTTCAGTGCTTGGAGTCTGTGTAAATTCAGATGTAAACTACCCAAGAAAGAAGACACTACTTGCAAAAGTGAAGTTCTGATGAACCTTATTGTACCTATTAGTAAGAGTACCAGACACATCAGTGTATTTCACCAAAGGCTCCTGACTATTTCACACAGATCATTCTTTGACTCAAGTGGCCCACATGTCAAATATCTTTTTCATACTGTTAATCACCAAAGCAAGAGTCGTAACAGAAAGTCAGGTCTGCAAGATGAGCTGAAATTGTGTGATTTTTTTTTCTTCCATAACTTACATCTAGGAATTAAACACTCCCAGANAAAAAAAAAAAAAAATTATACATGCAGTTTGTACAACAGACACAAATGCATACATCCTTCAATGTGCTCAAGAGGTACATCCCAAACCAAGCTGAAATCAAGTCATCTTTCAGCTGGTTTTGAACCAACTCAGAGTTCAGCTGGAGCCAGAAGGAGCTTCTCAGGGGAGCCCATGAGGCTCAGCATTGCTGATTTGAACGGTGGCTGGGGAGCAGCCATCAAAGCAAGCAGTGCCAGGCGGCACAGCTCAGTGACAGGCGCGAGGACAACGGCAGCAACCACGATGGTCCAATGCACACCCAGAGAGGGAAACCTGACTATTCAGAGAACACGGATTGGGGATGGTTATAAAACACAAAACCTCCTTCAAGGCCACAGGCTGGAGGCTTTGCCTTCAGCATTTTACTGACATACTAGGATGGGTAAAAGGTTATGTGACTGATATATATTATGTTATTTAGGTAGTGTATATGTGGCAATAACATCTTACATTGAATTGTTCTAATTAACTTATCCCAAAGGCTTTTGTAATGAATAAGAGACCCATTTTATTGGGGACTTTTCAACCTCTATCACAAATGTAAGGAATTGCTTTATCCTCCATGTAAGCACTTGGAGACCAGGAGGATCGTAGGACAAAGTGTGAACAGCATCTCACATTAAAGCTAGGTGAGGTAACCTGCTCTCTTAGCACATTCAGGAACCAACAGAGAAATCACATTTTCAAAGAGAGAAAAACCATTTGGATATAATCAATTTAAAATGTATTATAATATTGCCCTAGACTGGAAGCTGGATACAGCAATAAATAAGAAAGTCAGTGAAGAGGAATTGGAGAGACCCCTATAAAGATCTGAGGAAAATGGAAATAACTCCCTCGGAGCTTCTTACCAGATGTCGGCAATTTCACTCTGTTACACTGTGCAAAGCAGGTTTGTACTTCTATAACCTGGGAAAGATTAATCTGCTGCAATCAACAAATTACAATTTGAATAATAAATTCAAGGTTTCACCAACATAATCTCTAGCCTTGATGAGAAAAAAGACACCCATAGTATATCACTTCAGCAGTCACTTAAAAGGAGAGAAAAATATCAAACAGCAAGATACGACAAATTAAGTGCAGCTTTTTTAACTGAATCCTAGCTATATTTTGATTCTAGCAGATGACATGTAGCATTGATTAAACAGATTGATAATTTAGTCATATCATACTAGAAGGTCTTGGCTAGCTGCCATATGATTCTGTCTTCCAAGTAGCTATAACTTTGATCCAAAAAAGTGAATCAAAAGATGTTTACATTTTGGGAGGGGCTATATATCTCCTCAGTTAAATTTCTCATAATTTTTCAAAAACCTATAAAATGTCAGAAATTATTACAGCTATATACTTTTAATAACTACAGATTCGGAATGTTGCACAATTTCATGAAGCCTTCCGTCTCTCTCATGATAAATTAACCACTTAAAACTGTGCACAGATCTAACTTCAGTGCACTAGAGTTAAGTGAGATGAGGTAAGCCCTTGGCTGTCCAACCCATAATTAAATTAATCATTGTACACGATTTTCTAACTTTGTATAGAATATATTTTGCATGACTGGGTAACAATCTATTTAGCATATCAGAGGAGGCAAGGATTAATTTGGAAAGATTTCAGAGATCCCAGTCTGTCCTTAGAACTCGACTTACTATCTTACAAGCTAAAATTAATTTGCATACCTCCTAATTGTTAATTCATTGAAAACATACCATATGAAGAAATGTTTTGGAATGCTAAATTTCTTTCAAGGGTAAATTCAGGAAGTTGAGCATTTGCATGAAATAATAAACAGAATTGAAAATAGGTAAGGAGAAATACTGTCTATATGCTTGCACACAGGCCTGATGAACTGCAGCTATAAAAAAGAAAAACTTTTGGGAAAGCTGCATGCACCACAAGGACAAAACCTGTCAAGCCCATGGCTACAGAAGATGCATGAGCTAGAAGTGACAAGCTGACTAAAAAGATGCAGAAAAGCAAAGAGGGTAAAGTCACACATATTCAGGTAGTTTTGCCAAATTCAGAGAAAGGAATTTCTCACAGGTACACTAAAAGTGCAATTTGTAACTCAAACTCATTGGTATTGGTGAGCTACTTTACATCTAGAGGCAATTTAGTTTTGCAAAGAAAAAAAATCTTGTTATTTTAATTGAACCAATGCTCATTGGTTATACTCTAACATTCTTTCATGCATTCTTTGGTCATTGCAGCTTGAGCTAAAATTGACTTTGGTGTCTGCTCATATACTTAGAATTATTTTTACACGACACAGGCAATCGTGGGTGCTCCTATCACACAGGACTCCCGGCAAAATTTGGATCCATTCTTTAGTTAGGTGGTCATGCATTACTTGCAGTTGGTTCCGTTCACCAATGTAAAGAAATGAACATGGGATTGAAGGAAGTGAAGAATTTCAGTGCAAAGTCTCTGGAATAGGATCACCAAGACAATGATAACAATATTCAAGGGCAAAGTGAACTACGGATTACAAAGAAGGTACTCTAGCAAGAGCCCCTCTCCTCTGGGCACATCCGGGAGAAACCAAGAGCAAAGGAAGAGCCTGTGCTGTGTCCTGATGACTGCAGGGCTGAGCTGTTTCCCACCTGCTCTCCCCCACCCATGGCACTCTCCGTGCACAGCCCTCTCCCACCTTGCTGTGAATGGCCACACTGCCAGAATATCAACGGGATAGAAACCTGAAAGAATGTCTGTTATGCGGTATTAGCACTTCAAAACATCACAAAGGAGGAATATAAAACCTTTGTGCAAGATAGGAGGTTTTTTTGAGTAATTTCCACAGAGTTTTTTGTGGTTAAGAGAGTACGAGGATATTTTGCAAAGTATCAATAAAAAGAGAGGATAATGGCATTACCTGACAAAAGTCAGCAAAATATTTATGCGGATAATTCTGATGTAGAACAATTTTTTTTTGTTTGGTTGTGGTTTTCTTGAGGGTTTTTGGTTTTTTTCCTTTTGTTTGTTTGTTTCGGTTTGGGGTTTTTTGGCTTTATTTGGTTGGTTGTTGGTTTTCTTGGGGTTTTTTGTTTGGTTCCTTTTTTGTTTGCTTGATTGATTTGGGGTTTTTTTGGGTTTTTTTTTGTTTCTTTTGTTTTGGGGTTTTTTTGTTTGGTTTTTTTTGTTGTTTTTTTTTGTTTTGTTGTTTGGTTTTTGGTTTTTTGTTTTGTTTTGGGGGTTTTTTGGTTTTGGTTTTCTTGTTTGTTTGGTCTTTTGTTTTGTTTTGTTTGGGGGATTTTTGTTATTTGCACCAAGAACTTTGTAGAGAAAAACTAAACTCTACCATATGCTGGGCTTTGCAAAGGATTTAAGGTTCGGTTACTACTACACTTCCCAGGATATAGGTACAAAAACCTCAGACCCAACATGCACCGACACATTTCATAAAGAAAAGAAATGTACTCATTTAATTTTTCACTAGCCTGAGCAATGACTTAGGCTCTCGTGTTTTCTGAAGATATGGTGCCTGCACAGTTCCTGCCGCTCAAATGCCGTGGGTAAATCCTTTGCTGGACTTCAGTGCCATTGCAGAAACACTCCTTAGTTGATGTTACCAAGACGATTATTTTCTCTTGACATCACAGAGAGAAAATAATAGAGGAGATGCATTTTAAAGCCAACTATTGCCTGAAGATAAAACAGTGATCTGACCCTGTTAGCAATTTCAGCTGAACCCTAAGAAGTACATCTTTAGCTATGCATGTCCAAACACACATAAAACCTCAGCGCAGCTCCAAATCCTCACTGTTACACATTTGTTTGGGCTTTTTGTCTGTTTTTAACACCTACATTTTCACTATACCTACCATTTTATTACTTTAATGTACTAAGGAATTTTGGAATTAAAATGATTTACAAACCCAATTAAAAGTTGTTGAAATCACAATTACAAGACTAGAAAATAGAATCCTTTCTGTAGCATTTTGGGGGGATTTTTTTAATTCCAAAACACCACAAGTACAAAGAAATAATCTGTCTTTCTAAGTCCATTGTACATAGATTACAAATTAGAATTACTATCATAATTCCTGTCATATAGTCGTTATTATCACACAAAACATCACAGTCTGTTATGCATTGACTGAGTGAGAGTTTTCAAATGCAGAGTTACTGCATTCAGGCACAGGACAAAAATTCCTGAGCATTCCTGTGATCTTCATGGTATTTTCCTGGACAATGATAACTGAAGGAGAACAGAAAACATTTCTGAAGGAATATTTCCAGGCATCTGGAGCATTACTACAGGTGATCTATCTGAAGGAATGGACAGTAAGCACAAAGGTAGAATACATGGACTATTTTAGCTTTCTTGGAATCTAAAATATTTTACAGAGATATACAATCTTTTTATTTACATATGTGTGACCACACATATGTATGTGATATCTGTGTTACACTTCTGTTAATGTTTGAGCATACTTTTTCAAAATAAATTTTTTCATTTTTTCTAAATATTTCACAATATCCAGCAAGAAAATAGTTCTCAATAATAATTTTATTTGAACCAAATGGAACCCACACAAAACAAATCATCGGCTCCATTTGTTACACTTAGCAGTCACTCACATTTTCACTTATTAACAGGAAGACTATTTCCCTTTTCTTTTTCTCACTATGAGCAAGCATTTCAATACATTGCATTTGAGAAAGGGCATTATATTCTTTAAATAAAGCATGTCACTCAAATAATCACTAAGCATTCATGTGTAAGGCCACTGTAGATCACACATCAACTGCGAGAATCACGACAATTGTTTTTATACACATCTTTCACTGAACTTTAGAAAAATTCTGTTTGTGAATAAAAGTGCCACTTCCAGGGTAATTGCAAGAAATTACTTATTTCACAATATAGAACACTTGAAAGGTTTTCAGTCAGCATCATACTCAGTGTAGTGTATTACAGTAATCTTGTGCCTATCTGGTCAATCCATCAGAAGCTGACCCCGTATTTAGATGAGCATTGATACAGAGTGGGCTGTCAGGCATTCCTTAGAAAGCACTTATTTAATATTTTTGGGCTCCAAATAATAATTAATATTTAATTCAGTATATCGCATATCAAAATACAAGCCTGTGTCATATTAATTTGGATTAAACTTATTTAGTGTTTAAATAAGAACAAACACTATATATACTGTTTCAGAAACAAAACACAGGCAAGAAAAGGATGAACCCTGCAATAAAATCCCCCTCGTCTTTCACTCTCCTCTCATCTTCTAATCCTTCCAAGAAAACCCTAAGCAAAAAGCCAGAGGCATCAAATTAGGAATTCACACAGAAGGCACAGGAGTGTCTAAATTCCACACAAAATCTCACCAAAAGAGCCAATTTTGGGTGGAAAATGACAGTTAGCAACCTTTAAAAGAAAGAGCAGAAGCATAGCAAGTGTCATAACTTTGAATGCAGTCGCTGCATTTCCCTTCCCGATTCCAGCACCTGCCTGATGGAGCGCCAGTAGCCATAGCAACCCTGTCCATGCCAAGGCAGCTCTGCAGCCCAGCTACCAAACCTAGCTGCATCACTTCCCTCCAAATCTCCTTTCCTCTATCCCCTAAGCACATTAGGGAGCTTTGTCTTCTATAGAAACTTAAATTCCCTCCCTCTCTCCACATTAATTTGAGATTGGAGCGCCTTTCATTGCTGACTGTGGGACAACCTAAGGCAACGATGCAACTGGATGCCATTAGACACAGCCATGCACCTGAAGTACGCTCAGACCAAAATTTTTCAACCTCAAAATACAGTTATAATACCCTTCAGAAACATTGCCAAAGGTCAACACAAACTGTGGATAAAGGAGACCACAAAGTGGCAGCAATCACACCACAAGACAGCACACCTGGCCTTTCATTGTTTAAACGAACTTGCACTCCTTACTTCTTTTCACCGACACATCTTTGGGTGTGTTGAGCCACTCTCACTGTACCACACAGGCAAGGGCACATTTCAGATCCCAGAGAAGAATGGAACCCAATGGTCCCATTCCTTCCTTTATCCACCTTGAATTTATCTTCAATATCAGAAGATACAAGATTCGAAAGCATCTTAATTTAGGATCTGATATTTTCAGTAGTTATAGGATTCCTACAGCATATAAAATAGCATCTCAATATCAGTGACTGATTTTATTGTCCTGCCAGCATTTCCACACAATAGGACTAGAAGCAATCCTATTTGTCCCTGAAAGGTAATCACAATAAAAAGAAAGCTGAAATTGGCATTGCCAGAAGTTACAAAAAACAAATGAAGGGCAAATACACAAACTCAGGAAACCAACTCTTTTGAGTGATTAGGACGATATAATCAGTGCTACAACTTCACAGAAAAATTAAGCCAGTAAAGCAGATCCAGTTTGATAGAAAACTTGCTTCTTAAAAAAAAAAAAAAGCAAAAATAGTAATTAATAATAGTACTTAGTAATTTTTTAAAATATGCAGAGTTCATTTTAAAAAATTGAGAAGTATTACCTAGAGTAGAGCTTGTTGGCAAAACACAAAGTTTTTGTGATGTAAATAAGAGTGACATAATAATGTCTCACTAATATGCAAAAAGAGATGCAAACAACTGAAGATCATTGGAAACTTTTGACCAATATGAAACTTGAGATGTATTAAAAATTTTAGCAAGACAGCTGGAGGATCCCTAAATACAGTCCTGTGTCCTACTTCTTCATTCCCTGGACACTGTACCAACAGAAGAGAGGTAACAAAGTTTTGCAAGTAGTTTAAGCTGGCAGAAATTTTACTCATGCAAAAGATGTTCCTTTCATGTTTAGCTACTCTGTGTCACCTCACTGCTTTGCACTCTCCCTAGCGCAGGTCTTCAAGCCATTCTGAAATGACCCACTCAGGGAACTGATGGATTTCAAACTCGGGAGCAGGGAATAATGCCACTTTAAGCCATAGCAACATCTCATCTGGCTTATTTCACAGTCTGCTCAAACGGATGGAAGGGAAAGAAAAGGTTCCTCCAGAGGCAGGATTATATTACCTTTAAGTGCTCGTGGAACTGTAACATATACTTAACATTTCAAATAGTTTGAATAGGTGTCTTCTGCAAATTATAATAAGCCGTAAAAATGTCACCTAGCATAACTATCATCATGTCTGCTGTAGGTACAACACTATGCCGGTAAAACAGTTGTTTCTAGAGATAGAGGTTTTGCTAGTTCCTAAATAAAATAAAGAGGTATCAGTCCAAGCAGTTAACACACTTATGCTGAAAATACATTACTTCATTGTGCCAATTTGCTCATAGAGAAGCCTTATTAAAATAAAACTTGATTTATATTCGTATCAGGCAGAATTTCTAATATGAGGAGAATCTCTACTATAAATCAAGATTAAACCTCTGGCTTGTCTTGGTCTAAATTTCCAGGGGTACCTTGTGCATGTGTAAAGGTGGGAGTGAGGGATCAATACTGGCTCTCTGCACTGTATTTGAGACACACAGTTTAGGAAGATCGTTCTAAGCAGGAATTTTACTAGGGAATTCTGTTCACAACAGCTATAGGCTCCTTAATTCATATTTGCAAAAGAAATGTAAATTCCAGAAGACAAGAATGATACCCTGTTTCAATGGGTACTCTGTAAACACTGTGTAGGTGAGAATTTTCCTTCCATAGATCTTATTTAAATGAAGGATGAGAGAAGAGACAGCTAGAATATTTTAAGTTATTTGGCCAATATCACATGAAAGGACAGTTGCCAGACCACAACTCACTTTCGCTTTTGACACTATTAGATTGCCTCTAAACAGAAGAACGTTGCTGTGGATTTGGTATTTTTTATTTGAATACCTGAATTTATAAAGTATATTATACTAATATTATTTCAACTCTAAGCCTTTGTTAAAGAATTAGAGCTTCCACAGGATACTCAAAATGAAAAATCAAACACACATATGAGCAAAAAGAGAAAATGGGGATACGGAGCTGGTGCCTGCAATAGGAGAAGGATTATTGCAGAGCAGAGTCAGACTTTTGGTGTCACCTGAGCAAGCAGGGGAGGGTGGGGCTGGGGCAGACTCTGCCCTGGTGAGAATGCAGTGGCTGAGGAGCAGCTCAGCACACGAGGCATAAAAGCAAGTTAAGGTCACTGGATCAAGTCAACAAATCTGTCCCTTTCATCAAGAGGGAGAGAAGTCTCTTCATGTTTGAAAAGGTCACCTCTGAGTAATCTACGACCTTTTCTTTCATAGTTTTACAATATTTTAAATCATAACTTTTTAATCATTATATATTTTATGCGTAAATCAGATGACTGAGGTAGAAAAATCAGTGTAACACTCTAACATAGGTGAAGATTCTGAGAGATGAGGCAGAGAACAAATGTCTAGGCTGGCCTGAACAGAACAGTTTATCTCCTGTTTTATTCCATCTCTATTATGGCAATTTTCACCACTCCAAACAGCTGGCCTGTAGAAAGCCTAAAAGTGGATACATCAGTCAGTAAATTGTTAAAATCTTTTATTTTGATGCAATACCTGCTGACAAGATACAGGAAGCTACTTTTTAGAACTGGAGGAAGCAAATCCTTCAGTTGCTGTGACATTCCCTACCTTTTTCATGTCCTTGTTTTCTGCCAGTTTTATTAGGCAATCAAGATTAAAGAGTTATTTGACATGGATTTAAAAAAAATCTTTCCATTTAGATTTTGTGCATTCTAAAAGCCAAAGGGAGTCCTGCTGCTGAATCAAAACCAAAAGAATTTCTAACTACTCTATTTTGTCTTTGTGAAATAAAACAATTTAAGAAGTTATCAGCTAAAGCTGTTAATCAAATTAAGTGAAAACTACAAAGGTGAATAAAAAAAAGATATTTTACACTTAAAGCACTGAACAATAATAAGCCTCCACCTGTTAACGTATTAATAATGCTGTTAAGAATATGATGTGCTTGACACTGTGCCACAGATTTCATAAGCCTATGCAATTTCTTATCTGTCAAGAAGCACTTTTTAGCTACTGCAAGAAATGTAAGATGGAAGAAGGGGAGAAAGATGAAAAAAATATACTGCATTAAGACTTGAATGAGATTGTGAAAATCCAGTCACTTGACTCCTTTACCATCAGGCTACATATATTGGAAAATATATAAAAGCCCAACATTGCATCAGGAAATGGATTGTACTCAGTGACCTCACAGAACTTTTCCATCTGTGCCATTATTAATATGATGCAGACACCATAAAACAGAGCTGGCAAAGCAATATATGCTCTCAGAGATGATGGATACGAAGGGAGAAGATAATGCTGATAGAAACAATTACTTTGTATAATAAGCAGAGGATTTTGTAAAAGTGCTATGATGTAATGAGGAAGATAAGTTGATATTCTTAAAAGTCAATTATTAGAGTGGTAGAGCTGAAAAAGTAACATCATGGCAGGTTTTCAAGCTGAGCAAACAAATCAGAATGAATAATTTACCTTACGCTTTGCTCAGAAGAGGTTCTGTAAACTAATGACACTTTCTCCAGATATCTCTCTTTAAATTCCTGTTTTCCATGATTTTTTGTGAGACTTGGACTGTATGAATTGATTGAAATGTTTTACTGTACTGGATATGTGAAATTCACATTAGTTTTTGAGTTGCATATGCAAGACAAAATTCATTTAGTATATGCTTATGGCTCATGAGTCAAGTGATATTTACAGAAAAATGAACCTCAAATTCTCAAGACAGCAATCAGAGCAAAATTTATGCAGAAGTTAAGAAGTAACACATTCACTATTGTAGTGAATCCCTGCAGGACAAGCTTGATTGTTTGTTCAGCAAACCTGTTCAACTACCAGTAATGTTAAAAAAAAAAATGAAATTGAGTTGCAGAACTTTGTACCCAAGCAAAATAAAAGGTGACCTGGACTACAGTAGGTGCCCAGAGGGAAGCTTAAAGAGCAATGCGTGTTTAATGCATGTTGTTGACCAAAATTTTTAGTCTAATTAGAAGATGTGTCAGAGGACAAGATGTTTTTTTGATAAAAGGTAATTAAGGGTAATTGAGGATTCAATAGTTACAGTGCCACTGTGTGCTACACAATACTGAGTAAAGATTGTGCATGCTGTACAGCAGCTCTGTGGACACTGTAGGACAGCTAGTGGAGAAAAATGTAATCATATTCAGCACAACTCCATCTTAAGGAAACTGCAGGTCTAGCAAGGTCAACCAAGTGACACTGCTGACAGCCTTAGGTCCCATTCAGTGCCTCAGTCAGGGAAACGCTGCATTGCTTCTCACACAGTGAGCAAGTCCTACCCTCCTCGATCATTTTTCTGACACTGTGGCCTCAATCATTTGCCCTGTCAACTGTTTAAGCCACCTCAGCTGGGAGCCTCCGTGAGAAGAGCCAGAAGTTCACCCCTGCTATGAGTACTGTGAGCAAGGTCAGCCCAGGGAGAAAGTGAATTACTGCAGAACTTTTATTTCCAATGCCTTAATCCTGCCATGGGTCTGCACTGTCAACCCCTTGGGGTTCTAAGAAGAAATAGGCAAAGTACAGACTACCTTAAAATAAAAGTTATCCTTTGCTGAAGTGCCAGTTTTGCTTGCCACAGTTCTCCATTGTTCCAGACTAGAGCCACATTTCCATCTCAGCCTGCATTTTGCCCGAGTGCTTTTGCCATTTGGCTGTGAGGTTCGAGCTCGAGGGTAGCTGCTGACAGCACACGCTGAAAGCACATCCACCCTGCAGGAGCAGCGGGCTGGGGTGGCTCTGGGCTGCAGGTCCAGCCCCGGCGCTGCCAGCACAGCCAGGGCTGAAGGAGCCACCCCGAGTGACCGCCACGCACTTGTGACTGAGCCTCGGCTGGGCAGGAGAGCCTGGCCAGAGCCAGCCACTCCAAACCACAGCTCCCAGGAAAATCCTGCTCCTGTGCTAAGTCAGACTCCTCTGGTAGCTGAATATTCACTGCCCACTGGGTAACCACACACACCACTGGCCATTTACACAGCAAACAAAGATGTTTGAGAGCAGTGAGGGCTCAAGATGACAGCAAACCAGTACTTTATTAAAATGAGAGGGAGGCTTTGGGTAATTTTTAGGATCAATGTTTCGAATTATTAATTTCTAATAGCTGCAAAATATGCTATGGCTCAGAGAGACAGCTTTGAAATACAGGTATTTAAAACATTAGCTGTAATATAGACTCAAATTAAAGCTCCAATAATTGTTCTAGGTTTGTAAAGAAGAATTTTTCAACAAAGTTGCTTTGGTAATGTCTGGCCTCTTCTGCTTTTGTTGAGAGAAGTATTTTAACTGGCATGAACATTCGTAGAAATTCAACGCCTAAAGACATTATGAGAAAAAAACTCGTGAGAAATTCACTTTACATTTATAATGAAGTTTGTTCACAGCAGAAATGTTTTAAGTGCTCATTCACCCTAGAATCAAGAGCAATAACATCTAACCAATCGTAGCTAAAACTACAGCCTTGACCGTAACTATAAAAATGAAATGTTTGCATAATCAATTTGCCATTAATACGTGAAATTAAAAATACATTCTAAGACATACACATACAGAATGAAATACTTCTGAATAACTGCTGTAATTTAGCAAAACTATGACCTACATGTAGACATCATACAGCACAGCAAAAAGAGTAAAACCATGGGATATGTTCAGGTTGTTTCAAATTATTGTTCCCCCAGAGTCACAACTCTGAAATAAATGCCTTTTTTTTTCTTTTGTTTTGTTTGTTTTGGTTTTTTTGTTATTTTTGCAAAGACAAGGAAATCCATGATACAGCCTGGCAGATTTTTCAGGGAAAAAAAAAAAAAATCCTTCAGTTTAGATGCTTGTTATTAGTGCTTATGTATCAAGCTTTGGTGACAACAGTTGCTGCTCCTTCTGTAACACCAGAGCACTTCTGTGCTGAGTTTCTGTGTAAATAGAAATGCATTTTAGTACATATCAAAGGAAGTGCAGATGCATCTCTAATTGTTTCAGCACAGAAGGGAATTTTTCAATACAGTTACAATCAGCTTAGACATGATTTAACTGATACTTAGAGTGTACTGAGTAACAAAGCTCATTCAGCTTCCATGTCATAGCCATGATTATCCATCAAAGACCATCCAGAATTTTCTTTCAATTGCTGAAAGAACAAATATTTGAATTCATAACAAATGGGCTCCTAAACTCTTATATAGCTATTAAAATACAGATTTTTTTAGCCCTTACCCACTTTCACTAGCATTTCATTTAACTCCTTTCACTCATTCCTTAAACAGTAGTTTCTATTTAGAAGGACCATGCAGTTACATACATTCTACACCGCGTAAAAATTACATAGAACCACAGAATGGTATGGGCTGAAAGGGACCTTAAAATTAATCTAACGCCAAACCTCCACCATGGGCAGGGACACCTTCCACTATCCCAGGTTGCTCTAATCCCCATCCAACCTGGCCTCGGACACTGCCAGGGATGGGGCAGCCACAGCTTCTCTGGGCACCTGTGCCAGGGCCTCAGCACCCTCACAGGGAACAATTTCTAACTAATTCCCATCTAACCCTGCCCTACAAGTGCAAAGCCATTCCCCCTTGTCACTCCAGGCCCTTGTCCCAAGTCCCTCTCCAGCTCTCCTGAAGCCCTTTCAGGCACTGAAAGGGGCTCTGAGGTCTCCCCAGAGTCTTCTCTTTTCCAGGCTGGACAGCCCCAGCTCTCTCAGCTGTCTCCAGAGCAGAAGTGCTCCAGCCCCAGTCATTTTCCAGGTCCTTCTCAACACTCTCCCACAGGCCTATGACCTTATGTTGGGAGCCACAGGGCTGGACACACAACTCCAGAATCCTGAACATCAGATCCTGATCAGAAGTATCCAAACCTCTTCAGAGAAAAGAACTTGGAGAAAACCTCTATTCAGGAATTAGACAAATCTTACACACTTCAGTGCTTTCCAAAAGCAAAGATGGACAATATCAATACCCCTCCTGACAGGAAACCTGTGTCACAACAAGTCCATAAGGGCTTTCCAGTCCCCATACACGAAAACTTCCATAGAAGTTTCAGTTGTTTGGACTTGACTTTTGCCGTTCAGACAGGTAAAAGCTTCCTTAACAAAGGGGTATGTTTTGTGTCACTAGGTATCAAATTTGTCTAGCATTAATAAAGCTGCAGAATCCCATAGGATGCAGCTGTCTTGATTTCCAGCATGAAGACCCCACTGCCCTAACGTTCCTTTGCATTTCCACTGCCCTGCCACACACCTTGTCAAATTTTGTTAGGTCTTTCAGGTGTCAACCAATAACCACAAGAGCAGGCAGAGGCATAGGGAGGCAGGAAGTCTTAAACTTTTAAACAGTGTTTGAGCCACATATGTCAGCTGTGTTCCCTCTGCCCTCGGTGCGCTCGAGAGGGACCACCTTGGCGGCTTTAGTGCAGCAGGAGCTGAGGTGTTACCCTTTTGCTCTGCCAGTCACACGTCCTCCATGCACATTCATTGTCCATTCAAAGCCTGAATCAATCCATGGCTAAGAACAAAAGCTGCACAAATGTGTGCTGCATATAACAGTTTTCTCTCTAAGGTTTTGGCATCGGACACAACATACTAATGATTTCACAGTATAGCCTCTGAAAAGTGCCTGCATTTTCAGGTTCAGTATATGCAATGTGCCTTTAGCTGGAGATTTAGCAGTTATTAAATTGTCTACAGAATTGATGAGGAGTAATGATTTGATATGGCTCATCCTTAAAAAGTAGCCTTTGATGAAACACAACCATACAAGTGTAAGTGAAAAATCTAAAATGTTATTTATACTAAAGTCTGCTGTGATCTACCAAGCTTATAGTGGTTTCATGAGTCCATGCGATGATAACTCTTCTTGACATCCTGTTCTGTTTTTAAAAACAATTTGTATTAAGCATTTTTTCTCACCAGCTCAGTATAATTTAAAACTTTATTTTAATTCTACTGAAATGAAATTTTTGCAGATGTAACAAACTTTGTCTCCCTGGTTTAAACATCAAACTATCTTAAAACTTACTGTTTTCTGACAAATGGAGATTTTTGAGCTGATAAATTTTTCTCCTGCCTGCAGCATTTTAAAACACAGTAACAAGTAAACCTCTCAGCCCAATATCTTTGTCAGAATTTATGACCACAAAGCTGCACAACACCGGAGATTACTTCAATCTAACACAATAATTAAAACATGATCCCTATTATTTAAAATGCTACACATGCAGTACTTCTTACACACACAGTATTGGCATTTAAAGAGGAGCTTCACAGATGTACACAGAATTTATACAGCCTGTACTACTTTTCCATGCAATTTATTTGCACTGCTGGGTGTGACCATGAGGAGCTGGTCATTCCCAAGATGGTCCCGTGTTCTGGACAGGCTCAGTTTCCCCCCTGAGATCAGGCAGAATCTGGCCAATAAAAGGGATACACCCGCATGCTGCTCCTCTAACCCACAATTAGCAGCTCCTTAAGACATTTCCATAGTTATATTAAGAGCAGTGATCAGACCACATTTTCCCAGACCTAACTCTTTCAGGCAGATTCTATTGGCATGTTTGGCTCCGTGACCTTTCATGATTTGATTTTGAAGGCAAATTTCACCACCCTCAGGAGAATTGTATTCTGGAAGTTGCCAACTGTAGCTGAAAACTTCTGTCAGTGTGACTGTGCTAGAAACCACAAAGTGAAATATAATACCAGCTGGGTTCGAACACTTTAGAGAATGTTCCAATCTAGCATTTCATTCCTTTGCCCAAACAGGATACCCACAGTATGTCTAACAGCTTGGACTCTGTTTTCTTGGCCTCAAATAATTTTGCATCCTGGCAGGATACTTCATTCACTCTGAAAATCTCTGTCTTTCACTTAATGTTTCCAGAACACCTAATTTTTCACACCACACTTTGCTCATTATTTAGGGGATCCTACATTTCCAGCAGGGAGAGCAAAATAATTTGAAATCGTATTGCATTAAAATGTGCGTGTAATTTTAAAAATCCATGTAAAGTTGGTTTTTGGAGAATTTCAGACTTCAGCTTCTATTAAGATTTTTATAAATTGTGAAATCTGCTTCCAGCATGAAGATTAAAAGTTGTGAACAGAAGAGGTGAACAGAAGTAACAGACATTGCAGGGCTGATACAGGGCACAGCTAACTCCTAAAACATTATACCAAATATCAGGCCTTTAATTTCTCTAGTTTCATTCCAATCTGAATTAAATCACAATCCATTTGGATTGCCCAGTGTAGAACATCCTTATAAGTAAGATAAACTCATTTTCTTTTTCTTCTATGCAATGGTGAAAATGCTCAAACCTCATTAAACAAAACGTTTGACCTGCACTAGGTCACACTGCAATTTTGGGCAGAAAAAACATGCTGAAGGGAAAAAAGAAAAAAAAAAAAGGAATTTATTCACATTTTAAATAGTTCAAAGGTAGTTAAAAATGTTAAACATGGCATCTTTTCAACCCAATAAAATTAAAAACATTTATCAATGCAGGAAAAAATATAGCAAGAGCATAAATAAATAAATATTCTTATTCTTACACACACTAATGACAGAGTAATTTCAAAATCTAATGTACTAAACTGCACAAGCACTCCCCAGTTATTTTTGGCCAGATATGTTCCCTAGGATTGTGCCTACTTCTTGAGTTGAGCAATCATTTTCCATTAACATTTTTACCAGTCCAAATTATTCACTTAACTTTGCTGAAGGATAATGCAAGGAGCTCAAAATCATGACTGACATAAATGTATTCCAGTCATTTGTGGATTAGGGCTTCTTTCTGGTGATTTCCACGAGATAGAGATTGGTTCCAAAAAGACTTATTACTCATACCATATCCTTATGCATACAGATACAATAATCACAGAATATGGAAAAAAGTAAGGTGGAAAGGGTATTAGACCATTTAATCCATTCATTGTAGCTTCTGATTCAGAAAGAAATTTGCATAACCTGCTCTAAAAGACTTTCTAAATAATGATGCTTCCTCAGTTTCCCAAAGCAATATTTCAATGCTTCAGCTCTCTTACCATTAGAAAAGGGTTTTGTTCATCTAATACAAATTTTCCTTCAAGTTACATTCTTCACTTTTTCCAAATAAATATCAGAATAGATCATTTCTCTTTGCAGTGGCTGATGACATATTTAAACAGTTTTGATGAGTCTACTCAGTTCCTGCTATTCTAACTTGAAAAATGCCAGTTCCTCTCCTCTTAGGAAATATTGAGCTTGCTATATATGAATATTCCTTATTCTCTCCCAGACCTTCTCCAACTGCTCACAGTCTATTTTTTTTCAGGTAAAATGCCCAAAACTGAAAAAAGTGCTCTTTACAAAAGGGCTCTGGCATAAAGCTAACAGATATGCATGACTGTCACTCATTTAAATAAAAGGTAATAAATGAGATCTCAGGTTCAGACTCCAGGTGTACGTACAGTGTACCTGTACACACTCCAAGCTCAGTGCTACTAATATGTGCAAGCTTGCAAAGGGTTTTCTACCAGATAACAGACTCATATACTCAAATTCAGCCTGGGACATCATGAAATAGAGCTCTTCCCATTCAACTGCTTCAGGGTTAATTTTTTTTTTTAAATTTATGTGAGTAGATAAGATCTGATAAATATTTAAGGTAAAACTTTCCTACAGACTTATTTAAATATCCCTGTTATGTAGGCCGATTAATAAGCTTATTTTCACTCATTTATAAACACCTGTAAAATAAACCCCCAAAAAGCAAACAAAAAACCCCCAAAAATCCAACAACAGGAAAAAACCAATCAAAAAAACCCAAAATCAAAACAAAAAGACAAATAAACCCCCCCCAAAGCAAAACAAAACAAAAATCCCCAAGCAAACAAACAAGCAAAAAAACAAAAAAAAACCCCATCAGAAAATCTAATGACCAATTGGTCAATTTTTCCAACTACATATTTGAAAAGTATTGTGTGAGTACCTTTTCTTACTTATAACAGCAGGAATGCTCTCTGTACTGCAAAAGTCAGAACAAGTTATTATGACTTGCTGGGGAAATAGAGGGATATTACAAAACAATCAACTTCCTTTATTGATTTTACACTTTGTTCATACTCTAGATATGTAGTTCAACTAGCACTGTAAAGGGGAACGTGCTTCTTTGACACTGCCACATGCTTATTTGTTGAAAGAACATTTCTAAATTAAAATTTGAAAGCAAATATTCAAGAAAACCTCGATGCAGTTCAACACTATCATAAACCCCATTTCAATTTATATTTGAAACAATACTTTCTTAAGCTCTTTTTTCTAGCTCTGTTTCAATTAATCAGTAGTTATTAACATTTTCAAGCAAGTAAGAGATCAGTCAGACTAAATTACAAGAGAATTTTATGACTCTAGGAGACACATTTTTTAAAACTGGAATAATCTGAAAATATTTAAGCTAATTCTCTGAATGCTAAGGGAAGTGATAGTGCTTCATCATGTATTTAGCAGTGGTGTTACACAACCTTCACCAGTCTGGCTATGGCATGCATGCAATTCAGCATCTAGAGCATTGCAAATGCTTAATGAAATCAATCTCTAAAAGTTCACTTCCACATTTTATATGCAAGCAATACTTATTTTTAATCCTCCGTTTACTCACATCTCTCTTGCATATAAAAAAATTGTTCACAACTTCTTAAACAAATTAAAATCAATCATGCATATCACACAATTCAAAATAACAGCACTTGCACTGGTAACATGCTGCATTTTGAACATGGAGGAAGATTTAAAATCAACAAAATTACCCCAGTTCTACCAGCCCAACTACACAGTGATCAGCTGCCTGCCACAGCAGAAGATAATTTGTTCCAAACCATTTTAATGCTACAGAGGCACACTCAATAATGTTATCTTGGGCAGAAAGGGTACCATGAGGTCTGTCTGACAGTATCAAATAGCATTTGAGCATAGTGTGAAAAATCTAAACCTACTCTTTTTCTTCACATTAAAAGTCCAGCCTCTTAAAGGAAATGTATTTTTAACCTTATCTCAAAGAAGGGTAACTGAGCAGTTTCCTACTGCAGCATAAAGTTTAGAGAAAGATGATTCCATCTCTAAGTGTTAATCAAATGTCATTTGTAAATGATCAGAGGACATTATGCAGGTTTGTCTCGGTAGAAACTGAGATCAGCTTTGTTATCTTCAATCCACAGTTATGAATATATATATTGTCCTGTGTGCATACAACAGTGACTGATGCACTGATTCATGTCTCTTTTTATGCCACAAAAGGCCAGGAACTAAAAATACCCTGGGAAGGTCTCTTTCTCCATAGAGTTCAGTAAACTTATTTCAGATCTCATTCACACAGATCTCTGCAGTAACTGTACAGATAAACATCATCCACAGAGCTTTCATGTTGGAAAACAATGAGAGTTCTTTAGGCATTCCTAATTATTAATCTAAATCCTGGACTTGTTTCACACACTGTGACCATCAAGGCACAGCTGTACCCTCTCGACAAAGATCTGGAGAGAGGACCTACAGTAATTCCTATGAATACTCTTAGAAGCACTGGGGCTTGGGTAAGGGCACAGAAGCTGTTTCAGAGCAATTCTTTGTTATATGAATAACAGGGAAATACGCAATCGTAGCAAAAACAGCGATCTTGATAAAGTTTACATAGCTGAAAATGCCTCTCAGATTCATTACTGTGTTTTGATAAATCCAGTCTTAAAATACATTTTTTCCATGTGAATTCTGCTTTATCTGAACAATGGGTATAAATGAGGAGTTTAAGGTCATTTGCTTCACTTAATGCAAAGGTACCTATCTCTTCCTGTGGAGGCAGGAAATGCTGGCACAGGAACAGAGATTTTAAGTAACAGACACTTCTTCTGCCTTGAGTGGGCAGGTTCTAAGGACCATATCATTATGCAATTGCACTTAGCTGGATCTCAGTGTCCAGATGTGCCTTTTACAAAACACTGTAAAATATGTGAACTCTGTGAAATATCCTTTGCTGGTTGTTTATGCTCTCTTATATGTATTTACACAACACTGCTTCTGTAATTGATTTTTCATATCTGCTACAGAATATCAAATGACTTAAAAAGCTGTAGAGTCAGATACTATTTATTTCAGATAGAGCATAATAAAAGGAATAGTACTTTTGGTCTGTCTTGCTTCCCTGCTCCCAAATTTCACATTCAGAGAACTACAGCTTAACCTACTAACCTTAAGCTTAATACATGGAATACTATAAATATTTTAAAAATATATTAAAACGGTGTGCTCTAATTAGCTTCTGCTTTTATTACTAATTGGGACTTATGACCTTCATTCCAAGTAAAAATGTTAAAAAAACATTCAGACCTTAAAGAGCTACTAAATAAATCAGTTAATATATTTTATCTTAAAACTGTCACAAGGATTTCACCTTCTAAAGTTACCTCTTTGAGGAACAGATTCTGATCACTTTTATACTGGTTTTTGTACTGATATTGGTGTACTATGCTCAGAAGAGCTCATCCTTATTTATAGTACCATGAGATCAGAATCTACACCTCTGCAGTCTACTGCAAATGCGAAGAAAAGCCAAAAGAGAATGTGCCTTGACTTACTCCTTGTATTTGCAAAGGAATATCAACTTATATCCTAAGAGCCTCAACTCTCTGGACTTCTTCCTCAGCAAAGGTTTCCGCAGACAGCAGGGCGCTGCACACAACAGTCAGGATCATAATCCCAGGGCAGGGCTGACTTCTCTCGCCAGCACTCGATGTTTGACCAAGCAAGGTTTAACTGAGGTCAACAGGAGGCAGCCTGCGCTGGACTCGAGGGCTGGGCAGATAACTTTTTGGGATAGACTGCATGCGCACTCTGAGACAAGCATCAGTAGAGATCAATACAGCAAAAGCAAAACCTCAAGAGTTAAGAAATCATACAGCAGCAGCTTAAAAAAAAGAAAAATCAATTTTTTCTTCTATCCAGAAAGCTACTAGCAAGATTATATTTGGGTCAATGCCACTCAGAGATTTCGAATCACAATACCTTCTTGGACCTTCTATCATACCTATTGCTCTTACAGTCTCATCTCCTCCCCTTTTCTCTAAAAATGAGGAAAGCTAACAAACCAGAACCAAGTGTAACTCAGATTTCTTCTGTACTGCAGCTTTCCCCTCACCTTCACACAGGACTCTGACCATGAGACTCAGAGTTTTGATGTGTAGGTCTGCCTCCCTACAGCCTGGACTGCAGGGTAGGATGTTTTACATTATCATTTGTTTCTCCTTTGACCCTGTAATTCTGGTTGCTATTGAAATAGATTGGCCATTTCCATACTATTGAATTAGGTAAATGTAATACCAACTGGAAATTGTGTTTACAGTGTGTTCAAGGGACAGAAGATCCTTAGATGAGGAATCTTCTGTTTTCAGAACTATTAGAAATATAATGTACAATCTATTAAAAAAATCATCTTCTGGTGTATAGTTTCCACACTGGTGTTTCATTCACAAGATTTAGTGAAGCCAAAAAACATAACTTAAAATTTATTATAAAAAATAAGTAAAAAAGACTGTAGAAAATTAAGAGTCAAGTTGAAAGTTCTCCTACAATCCCAGTTACCTTGCAGAACCAACTAAACAGGCAACATAAAGTAACCTCCTCTGGTGCGCATTGATAATCACACTCAACACATGATTTAATCATTAGCTTAAGCTTGCAGATTCACAAATATCATCTGTTCAAGCACAAGAAAAATTTAAGATATAGAAAAATATTTCCCCGTGTTCTGATTTTCACCCAGATTAAATGACAAGTATTTTTAACTCCTCTCAACTACAATTTTCTCCTGTAAAGAAGAGTTTTTCTCCTATAAATGAAAAGCTTAAGAGAAAGCTTGAAGACATCAATTTGTGGTCAAAAATGTAGAAAAAACTGTTTCATATGCTGCTTATAAATAAAATTCCTTCTATACCAGACTATTCATCTATCTTCTGTTTTCTTCCTATCTAGCATCCAGGTCTCCTGACACATGATTTGTGGAATCCCAATTATTCATCTGATAGCCCACAACTCCATGCTCTCAGCTATTACATTATATAAATTGTGCCTCTGTGTAAATTACACATCACCAAAATTCCTGCATCATGCATTCAGACAGGCATCTCTTGATTCACTGTTTCTTTGATTTGAGTGCTTGAATGATACCATGCTCTTTTCCATAAATAGACTTTTCTTTTTTTTTCCCCTTCAAACTTATCCTGATTACAGTTTTATTTCTCTTTTTATATTATTTGAAATTTCCAGAGCAAGAAAGACTATGGGTTGGATGATTGAATAATATAATGAAGAAAAAGGGAAGAGCAAAAAGCAGACATATTTCGGATAAGCTGAATTTTAAAGGCTAGAACTGATACGCTGTTGTGGTGGTGGTGGTACAAGCAGAAACTTGCAACACTTCCCGAAGATATTTATCTTCACTGCTTTTTAAGATCCAAAGTTGTAGCATCCCCAATCTTAAACACCCTTAAATATATTAGCCCAGAGGCCATGCTGCTGTCCTCTCCTCCACGGTGCCCCTGCTCTGATGGCGTTGGGGCAAAGCACAGCACACCAAAGGCCCTGGAGCAGCTGTGAGCTGTGCACTGCTGCCTGCCAGCCCAGCCTCTCCTGCCTGCATATCGAGGCTCGAAACAGCTCTGCTAAATGGTGCTCAATGGCAGAAAGGGCTAAATCAGCTTCACTGGCAGAGCTTCCTCTTCAGTGCATGCTCCAAGTGAGATGTTTACTGCTAGTAATAAACCTAAGAGAAAATGGTTCAGGGGTTTGGGGTTTTTTCCCCCCCTAAAGAGCAGCAGTTTACCCTGTTAGTTTTGTCTACAAGGTAATCTCCTTCTGGGGCAGTGTAACAAGCTGTTATCCAGAGGGGGCACAACCTAAAACACCATGTATATATAGAGTGTTAATCACTGTGAGATGATAGAAATAAGATAAGGTTATGCCATCAGCTCCTCTACTTCTTCACTTCAACAAGAGCTTTTCATAAGACTAAAAATTTTACAATTATTTCCAGAAAGGCCGTATGATGAAACTCATACAGAAGAACTCATGTAGAAGAACTATCCATTTAACTTAGCAAAAGTACTATTTGTGCCAATTATTTCTCCCTAAGTGACAAAAGTGTTGATAAATATACCATTACAAAGCTGCTTTACAATGCTGTTGCCCTAAAAAAGAAAACGGTAGCTTTATTTCTAGTTGAACATTACTACTACAGGTTCTTTTCCCCCACATTTAATAACACACCTTCTGTAATCATAACTATTCAAACGTCTCTCAGCTACATCTCTGACAAATGATTTATGGTACCTCGAGAGCTACTGCAGGTGACTCGCCTCCTCTGTATGATACTTAGTTATTAAAACAAGATTTTGGTTTTTTCAACAAGTGCAGAGGAAGGGAACAAGTGATTCCTCATTTACTTACTCACTTCGTGGAGAATATTTCCTTCCCAGGAAAGGCCATTATTTATAGCTATCTGAAGCATCCATATTTCCACCAGTAAAAGACACAATTCAGAATCATTGCTTGGCTGATTATATTAACAGCATTTGAGACTGAAGCTGAGAAAGGTGAAAATAACTTAACCATCTGATGAAACAGTGGTTGGAAGAGTGAAATACTGTAGGAATTTGCGCAGAAAAGGAGCAAGGAAAGCTTTACACAGTTGTGCAGAACAGGTATTAAAAGGGCACTGGTTTACATATGCTATTTCCCTATTAATGTTTTTCAAAGAGTTGACACTGTATCCTGCACAGAGAAAATACATCAATTACTTTAAAGTAGACTTTTTTTCCCCCCCAGTACTCAGAAATCTTTCTTAGTATCTTTTTCATTACAAAGTCTGTGATTAGCCACCACAGGCTGGATATCATGCCTGAGAACATAAGCTGGTTTAGATCAGCACCAGCCTTGTGAGGTTGTTCAATAATGTCACTTTTAAGAGACAGCCCCCCTGTCATTAGGTGTGTAAAGCTGCATTATCCTTTTGGCATTGTATCACTAGCAATAATAATGTACAGGGCTGGCCAGCTAGGAAACTCTTTGCCTGCTTTTAATATAGGCCATATATTCTGGTGAGAAAAAAGGCATTAAAAAACTTTATATCAGAGCTTGCTGCATTAACAAAATGCAGGCTAGAATAAAATTTCATTCCATGGAACAAAGCAGACCTACATCTCTGGTCACAAGCATTAACTTTCCTCTTCCACGGCAAGGTGAGTGACAGCACTTGGGCTGCTCAGTGCCACTCCCTGGGACGGGAAGAGGACACGGTGACACAAACAGGGCTGTGCTTCTCTTCATGGGAGTGGCACTGCAACCCCTGCACTGAGTGGGATTCCAGACAGACACCGGCCACCTGTGAAATCTTCAACTCAAAAATGTGGAGCTACATCGAATTTACCTTGGGACATTTCTTGACAGCAAACTCAAACATAAGTTAAATCCTTCACAAAAATATTACTGAGGTGGCATATTGATAGCTGGTTTGGGTGGGTTTTCATCACTGTAAAAGTGCCACAGGTATACAAACACAGAAATTGATGAAGGGCAAATCATACTATTTTCACCATAAGGTACACTTCCTTCTCAGAGCTGATTTTTCATAAAATTGAAGCAAGTAGGTTTTGGGTTTTTTAAAAGCAAAATAAATATAAGCAATTTTTCCAATAATTTTATTTTTTATCTCTGGGAATAGAGCATTGAGAAATGATTACTTTTTTGACACTAGCTAACCCAATGAAAAGTTATGGCTATTTATTAAATAATTTTGCAATATTTAAGTGAACAAGAGCTTCTAAAATATGCTGCTAATGAAAGACAGAAATAACTCTCTCCCTGAAACAGTTATATTCTAAATGTATAAAAGTGCACAGAAGAGGCCAATACGTCCACTTTCGTACCTGAAAATATTTTTATCACCCTATTAACCACTTCCTTTGAAAAATACAAGCTTAGACCCCAAACTCAGATCTGCTTTTCCCAAAACTGTTTAATTTTAATTGTTTGAATTAATTGGGGAAAGAAGAGATCAGGGTTATTTTTAAGCATGGCTTGGAAAAGCGACACATGTATAGCTAGTCATACATGCCACCAGTACCTGCTAAAATCAGCCCCCTAAAAAATAAACGAGACAGTATAAAACAAATGGAAATGTTGCTGTAAGAGCCACTATTCATCAAGTGCACAAACAACTGATCCAGGCTGCCAGGAGTCACTGTCAAAACCGGAAAAGAGGACATTCCAGAGGGCTGCAAGGACATTCCAGAGGGCTACAAGGAAAGCATTCCCTGGCAGGCTCGGAGGGTGCCTGGTGTTCTCTGCCCATGGAAGCAGTGATGGACTGGAGGGTAGGAGCTAAAAATGTGATCAAAGTTTAACCACCAGATACAAGATTCCAATTAAGGAGCATGTCAAGGGAGAGGAATCAAACACTTTCCCCCTCCTTTGGGGGCAGGAATCCCTTTGCTTCATTAGCCAGCTGGTTACATAGGACACCTTTTTTCCATTGTGAGTGTGAGTGACAAGTTCTGTTTCTGCCCCTCCCCAAGTGACAAAATCAACACCACTCGAGCAGGTAGCACGCTGGTTTGTACACAGCTCTAAGGGTAAGGATTTTCCTTCGGTATCATCTACACAACTGACTGGCAGCAAAAGGCCGTGGCGTGAGCTGGGTGAGCAGGGGAGTTCCCCTCTCCTCTAACAGGGATATTAATTATATCCTCTCCTGCAGCTCCCAAATGGAGATGAACAGCAGAGACAGTCTGATCATCTGACTTAAACTCGTCAGCTGAGAGCTAGAGTTTCATGTTAGTAGAGGGGAAATAAATATTGAAAATCTCCTTTTACACTTGCAAGCAAAGGCAAGAGTTACATAGTTCTTAAAGCGAAGCACTTTCTGTCAGTATCAGTGGAAATTAATGAGCTGTGCAGCCATCCCTGACCTCAGAAGCCAAAGGAAAATTCTGGCTTTGAGACTATTTCTCCTGGCTACTCTCTTGTACCTGCATGGAGACTGAAATACCAAGAAATCCAGACAAATCTTGATTCATAAAATGCAAGATGTCAGATTTTAAGACCTGATCAGAAGATGTTACCATTTGCAGAAATTGTAAAGATTTAATAACCTATCTACCTTCAAATTTGATTAAATCCTTCACTGTCCCACTACAATGACATTGTGGACAAACTCATAGGTGGAATATGGTAATCGCAACAAGGGCAGGGTGTGTCACCTTTTGCAGAGTATTCTCCAGTACACGATGGAAAAGAATAGTTTCTTGTTGTGTGGAGTAGGTTTTTTGTGGGGTTTTTTGTTGGGGTTTTTTTGTTTTGTTTTGTTTTTTGCTTTTTTTTGGGGGGGGGTGGTTGGTTTTGTTTTAGGTGGGGTTTTTTGTTTTGTTTTTTTTAAGCCAGAAGTAAAATATTATTCTCACTGAAAGCGATTTTGAAAAACTCCCCACTACAAGGAAAGGTTTCTCTGAGCATTTCAGATCATCTGAGCTGCCACAGGCTACCAACTCTCGTGTTCATTCCAAATCTAATTTTTTTATAATACAGTTCTGGAAGTGTTTGCTATAGGAATCCTTAGAAAAAAGAAGCATGAAAGATTTCTATTTATTTCTGGATTCTACCCTTTGGAATTGTAGCAAAAGGCAGGAAAACAAAGCATCCCTAATACATCCCTGTAATCTCGAGGAATAAAGGGAAGAAAAGAGGATGCCGTAGACGAGGTGTGAGCAATGTCAGAATGCCTGGGGTTAACAGAATTGTAAAATAAGCGTTGGCATAAAAAAGCCAAGGGAAGTGCTTCACACTTGTAGATTCCTTGAAGCATGTGGCTTTTTTCCTCATATGTGTGTACATGTGTGCATGCAAAATCAGAGATTTTCCCAAGGATAGGGGCTTCAAAAAACCATTTTAATTCTAGAAACCTTTGGTCTTAGTCTGCCTTTGAACTCTTCCGACTCTGGGACTAGATAAGCACATTAAATCAACTCTGAAAAAACAAAACAAAACAAGATCAGTCTATTTTCAAGGGCTCTGATATATTTTCCGAAGCTGATTTAGTAATGCAAAAAGACAATTAACCCTTATTAAAAATAGTGATCAAGACAAAACTTGGCTCCAAGCTAGATATTGCAGAGTTCTGTTCAGACACAGAAGTAAGGTTCAGAGAGATAATGTTACAAGCAATGTCTCAAAGGGAGGCCAGATTTCATTATCTATTTCCTCAGCATTCCATTCTTACGCTTTTCTTATTTTTTTTCTACATAAACACAACTAATGAATCTGGAGAATTTAAAGTTTCACAGGAATATAACTTTATAGTCAGAGAAAACTACCATACCTAAATGGAATATGACAAAAAGAATGGCAAAACTTTAAGAACCATGGCCTGTGGAGTTACTAGAGATCTGATGGTGTAATCAAGCCTTGAAAACAATCTTACAATGAAGTAAAACAAAAAATAAAAAAATAAGTACTTAAATAAAATTGCAAGTGCTATTAATCATGAATTTGAAAAAAAAAAAAAAGTAATGTCACCCTCCTAGACTCAAAATAAGAGTACACAAACAAAGCAAAAAATTTCTTCTTTATCTTTTCTGCAGCTACACCTCAAATAGGAATTTGAAAGTGGCAGCATCCCCAGAGCAGCCCTACCCTAAATCAGAACCCTCGGCCCCCTCTCCTCACCCAGTCTGGTTCCCATAACACACAAAAGCACCATGATAAGAAAGAGAGAGAGCACATTTACGAATTTCTCTAATCTCTTTAAAGTTTCTCAACAGTCCTAAATTAAATCCCTTTCACCCTTATCACTTTATCCGTCAGAAAATCCGGAGGATATTTGGATTCAGACATCCATAGCACCAAAGATCTTTCATTACAACACACAAACAAGCACTTCTATTGAACAAGAACCCAATTACTTAACCCAGTTTCAGATTTCATTCCACCCTGCTGCTTCCACCTCGACATGGACCTACTAATCTCTTGTGACGGGCATTGCTACATATCAGTTCTGATACACAGAGATGATTCCTAACCTCCCTTGCAGAGAGCTACTGATTAAATAAACTGAGATGCCCATCTCAGCTTCTTTGGACCAATGAATAACAATGAGGAAATAAAGTTGGGAGATAGAGACCTTTTTCCCTTTAATACGAACAGCATTCAGAAATAGACAGAAAATGAGGCAAAATAATTCAGTAAAAGAAACAGGAATGGAAACAGCTAAGTGTTTATTGTGCCCTGTATAAATGATTCCTTTATTATATCAGCTAGAGGTTATGCTTCCTGCTTTTGTTTCTCTACAGGAAATTAGTGAACTGTTTCTTTGTTACTGTAATGGATAAATGATGGTATAACTTCAAATTCGCCAAGCTGAGGGTTATGAATATTGGAACACAAAGACTTCAACCTGCTCTGCAGAAGAACTCTATGATACATGAATTCCTGGTTCCTTCCTGGCCCGAAATGGTGACAGAATCATCATGTGTTCCAAGCATATATTACCCAGATCACAAGCATAGAGATGAAAGTTTGTTGCTAATGAACTTGGGAAACTCGACTAAGTACACATAGAAAAAAGAGGGAGATCAATTATATGAACAAATTACCTCCCTCTAAATCAAATAAATGATTAGAAAAAGGTTGTTAGGGTCAGACTTCTATTAACTTCAATAACCCTTGGTCTCAAACTCAGTGTGTCAGATGCAGCACTCCTGATAAAGGAACGTGCAGTTCACCTGCTTATAAAGAGCTTCTAACCCCCTGGCCAGCACACAAAAATACATCAACCTAAATGACACAGAGCTATTGTAAAATATTACAATTGAAGACATTGATAGAAACAAAGAAGGTGAAAAAGAAGAGCTGGATAAGAATGGAATGGGAGAGAGGAGATCAAAGCAAACCAAGCCAGAGAACTAAATACGATCAGTGATAATGTAATTACACTGAAGAAGTAGGAGAGCTCTAATACCACTTATGTCAATCCAGGAGGAGTTGCCAAACACCAGTGAGCAGGATCACAGAGCCTCTGTGATCAATTCCCTTCAATTACTTGAAGGTTCCTATTGCTATACTCTTTCTTTTGAGACAAAAAAAGTGATTCTAGTATTTGACAACGTATTTCGAAGAGAAATTTTAAAATGAGAAAAAAAACCCCACAGAGTCTAAACTATTTTATCTATGGAGGAATTTCTATTGTTTCTATCAAAATATCTACTTATCTGTGCTACTGAGATGCTTCTTTCATACAACTGTGTATTTCCAATAAAAATATTATAGAGGAAATATAAAAACTTGTGTTGTTTCTATATTTGTTTCATGTTGGCAAAGACCTTGTGTTGTGGTTTTCCTGCCTCTGTTTGGTGGTATTTTGTACTGACTTAATTTGTCCCATTGATATCTCTGAACTAGGGAGAATGACTGTCTTTCTGTATTTACTTGGAGTTATAGATGAGTATTTTTCATGGAAAAAACTTAGTTCTACCACAAGCTGAACAGAGGTTTTTTTCAAGGAAATATTTAAATCTCAATATTATTTACAACTTCTCTACAGAAGAAATCCCATCTTTTGAAAAACTCCATCCTCTTCCTTGCATTTCTACTCAAGATCTTTTCAGGCAAAGAAAACTACACAGAAAAAACAGTTTTGTGAACAACACTTTACCATGATAATCTCTATCTAAAGATCATTTGAAAAGATACCTGCTGTCTTTCATCACTATGTAAGACATTTAGACAATTACAGGTGCATTTTAGAGTATCTTCTGTTTATAGTACTTTGACCCTTTAAGGAGCAGCTAACACAACTCCAGCAATAAGATATTCACATTATCATTGCAGATTTGACTGACCCTCACTTCTGACCCTAAAGAAAGAAAAAAAGCTTCTCCCAAACAGAGCTTCGTGTATCTTAATCACAGTGTTAATGCAGACCTCTACTTAGCCTGTATTGTTTACATTTTGTATTACCTGAAGTCACATTTGTTTGCCCTCCTACTCCCTCCATCCTTTTATCCACCATGCAGCTCATGGCACAGCCATTCTTTTATTTGCAGAGCAGTTACATTCTGCATATTCTCCACATAATAACAGGGGAGAATTTGCAGCAGTGGATAGAAATGCTGAAAGGAAATGTCACGAGAATAGCATTTTTGCAATCACTAAATTGCTAAAAATATACCTTCCCACCCCAAGAAAATAAGAATTTCTTTCCAATTTGACAAGTTTCTACCAGCACTTACTGCCTCCCCAATGAAAATCTATAACTCCCTCAATGAAAGCAGACTGATGGTTTTGAATGTGCTGTGTTCTGTCTGTCATCTTAGGTAAAAGGAAGCACATAGAAATGCAAAACAGTGGCTATTTTGTTCAGACTCTCTATTTTGAACCTCAATGTAGTGTAGGCAAAGTTTCTGTTTTAACATTCATGTTGTTTTTCTTCCTTTTGTCATTGGACATAGACATCTTTCATAATTTTTGGAAACAAATTACAGTACTTGATTATATTAGTTAAATGGAGGTTGATTGATGTCATCAATGCAAATTACTTATGTCTAGTTAATGTTTCTGTGCCAGATTCCCTCAGCTAATAAAGGGATAGGTAAATGGAGTGTCAGAAAGGACCATTATCTTTTATTTTCAAGGTCAAGTTGTCAATAAAGCTTCAACATGAACTCACTGGGCAGGGACAAAACTCACTGAAGGAGGCCTTTTAATCATGTTTATTATTTTTGCCAGCATGAATGTATTACCTAAACCTGCGGTAATAATCTTCAGAAGCAAACATTAAGCCAAAAACATCTGTTTGTTATCACTGCAGGTCAATGCGAGAAGCTGCAGATCTATTTGTGCATTTACATCAACAGAGCTCTAAGGCACTTCTGTTTACCAGTGTCAAACACAAGTCTGTAGAGGTGACCACAAGTGTCACTCCTGTTCCATCTGTTTGTGTGACTGAAATACCCTTCTAATCTGCATCGAGTGCAGCCAATCTACATGTAGGACAAACACTTCCAGTGGCTCTGCAGCCACTGTTTGTGATCTCCCATGCAGAGGTTTTCCTTTCAAAGATGTAACTTAGAGAGTGGGCATAAATTTACTCAGAAGTTGTGAAAAAAAGTGGGTGAACAGAGCTCATACCAACTGGTTTTCCCATGTTTTTCTGTAGAAAGACATGCATAGCATCCCTTACAAACATATGGCCATACATTACAAGGGTGGAGTCATGCATCACACAAAAGAGTTTTGGTTTCTGTCTACAAAGATTCAAGCAAAGCCACTGAAACATGGACATTTTTGAATTTGCTTTGTTGTCTCTGCACCCTGGGTCTATATTCACAGATTATGCTAAGAGATCAAATGAGACATCCTTTTATTACCAAATCTCCCCTTAAAAATAAACGAAAAGCCTTGAAACAATTGTAGCTAATAAAGACCTAAGATGTTCAAAGCACACTCCCTTCAGAAGGATCTCACTGGGCTGTACTGAGGGGATGTAAACAAGCCAGAGGAAATCACAGATGAATTTTTCACCTGACTGCAGTGAGTGCATTAAACACAATATGGAATAAGACCTCATAAATCTGAAGTTATGGTCAGATGTTCACTTCAGAAACAGCCTTGTCAGTTAAAGATGCAAATTAATCTCTGCAGCTGACTGTCACTGCAGCTCCTTCCCGAGAGCTGGAGAACTGCCTCCTGCGAGTCCTTCCCACGCATTTCAGGAGTCACCGAGGCACCTTCACCTGCTGTGGGAAGCTACAGAAATATCAGTGCCTGGCTGGAGAGCATGGCCAGCCCCAGAGTGCAGATGCCAACACCAGATCCTCTAGCACACCTCAGCAGCAGAGCCAGTTCAGTGGCACAGCGCTTTCCCGCAAGTCATTTGGAAAAATGCTGTTGATCTTTTCTAGAAGGCAGCAGCCTCCCTGCTTCTCATAACTGAAGGCTGAATTCCACCGATAGAATAGAGACTGTATGCGATCACAGGGGGTTTCATAACAATATTTTATTTTTTCTCATAATAAAAATATTGATAGTGAGGATAATATCAGTGCCCAAGTACTGCTAAGAAAGTCACTATCCTCCTCATTTTGACTTTGCTATTACTTTTTGATTAGAATTCAGTTGACAATACAGACTGAAATAGAAAGCACGTTCAGATCCTGCAACACAGGGAAGTTAAAAGAGCAAAAAAGGAAAGAAAGAAAAAGGTAGAAAACCCCAAGCCTTTCAGGGCAGAACATGCACACATGCTACTCCTAAAGAAGGCAAAAATAACACAATACAATATAGTCTTTATGCCAACTAAGAGGTTTTTCTCCCATTTAACCAGTCATTTTTCTGCCCAGTGCTGCACTTTCATTGCAAACCATCCCATTTAAAATATTCTCTGATATGACCATTTTAGGAGTTAATAATTCATGGAGGTTTCACTGCATGGTACAGTTCTAAGATTAGATAGCACTGAGAAAATCTATTACAGCATAATATAATGGCCAATAAAATATTTAAAAAATTACACTATCTTGCTTATAAATGTATTGTCTTCAAGATGCATTTTTATACATATACTCTGTTTCAATAAGGTGTCAAGAAACAAAAAAGAGGCTAGGAAGAAGGGCTTGCCCTACTTGAGCACATTACAGTATGTACAGGTTCCTCTAGCAAGAGCATTTGTGGAGATGCATGTTACATGTCCTCATACGCATATATATACCCACACAACATATTACCATTTCATCCATATCCTAGCCCTCTGGCTTGTTCAAACAGCCATGAAATGAATGCAAAATTCAGGTGTGAATAAAAGGGCAAAAAAAAGAAAAATACTGAATATTTCCCCTTTTGTATTTCTGCTAACACTTTTTTGTAATACTACCTAGAGGGCTGAAACAACAGAAGGCAGTTTTGCCCAGAGGCTGACAAGCTGAATATATTTTTTGTTTTATTTATTTATGACTTGGAAGTGCTCAGCTGTTAATCAGAGCAACACCAAGATCCTACTAATATCTCTCCCTGCCGAGTTGAATTTTATGGTATATTTTCATTCTTATTAGGAAAACTACAGCAAGAGGATATCAGGTTTATTTAATTGTACGTAGCTGGAAATCTGTGGATACCACATTCCGTGTAATGGTATCATTATACAACTATGAAATGCATTACCATGTTTTTCAATAATCTTGACTACAATTGACTGACTGCTAGAATAAACTTGGTGAAAGCAAGCTAAAAAGTCCCTACATAATGGCATGGGACCCCACATTAATAGCTTTCAGTGTTTCCAGCAAAGCAAGAATAAAACTCAGCCATATTTTTGCACTAAGATTTAAAAAAAACAAGCTGAAAACAAGATACTGTGCACCTATGTCAACCCCACTGTGTTTACAGTTTTCCAAAACAGGTACATCAATGTCAGTGAAAAATTACTACAAGCCATAATCACATCCTTCTCCCTACTTATTCAGTTGCTGACATCACTAATAACATTTCTTTCAATTTAATAAAATTGGAAAACCATTTGTCATTCTTTTGAGACACTAATGCAAGCCAAGGCCTGAGAGAACTGTTAGCATTTCTCAGAGTGCACTTGCCAAAAGCCACAGTATGGAAACAAGCTGTGTGTTATGCACCCATGAGACCTTGCACACCTCCTACCAAACTGCAGACTCTCCTTGCTGTAGCACAGCCACTCACTAAGCTCCTGCCTCTCCCTTCTAAGCATTTCAGAGCAGGGATTTCCTCTGCTCTGCTGGATGTATCCACCACAGTGGGCAGCAGGCAGGAGCACAAGCTGCTGCTGCTCTGAACAGGGTGGGTGGGCACTCCAGAAGATTTCTTTTGTCTATTTTCTCTGTCGAAACACATGTTCACTATATTTGGGTTGTGTTTTTCTCTTTGAGATTGATTCTAACATTACACACTGTCCTTTCCTAGGTTTAAGTATCGTGTTAGTTTCTCCTATGTGGTTCACCTACATCTTTGTTTACTGGCAAAGCTGCCGGTCTGAAAGCACCCACACAGCTGTGTCTCTTCTATCTTTTCCCTGAAAAATCACCATATGAATGCAAAATATCATCCAATTTGATTTATCTACACCTATTTTTTCTTCTGGCTTTGTCTACCTACAGCTTGAGCTCAGTGACAAGAAACACAGGCTAAAGAGTAAGTATTCAGAAGCTCTTAGAGAAACCAAAAGACCTTGAACAAACAACTTCAAAACTTAGCTTTTTTCTCTTTTCAAGTCCAAATACTGAAATACAGTAATCTATCTTCTTTCTCTAACTAGCTTGAAAAAAACCAAACCTGGACAACAAGTTTCCACTGAATATCAAGTTTACTTAACTAGAAATAGACACTAGTGGTTAGAAGGTCCTCCCTGCTCTACCTGTTAATACTTGATTCACCCCAGAGAAGGAGGTGCAGAAGCTTTCCCTGCTCTTGGAAATAATTAAAAATTGAGGGACCAAGGTCCTGAACCGGCTGTTCCCATGTCCAGGTTAGTCCCAGTTGCTGGCAGGGGCTCAACAAGCTGGAGGTGCCTTCCTGGAGCATGGGCCAGCCCCAGCCTGAGGCAGAAGCAGCAGGAAAACAGCACCAGCCACAGAGATTCTGCAGCAGGCAGGGGAAGGGGAAGAGCTGGCCAGTCTCCAGTTACAGGCGGACGAATAACACCTTAATTTGAAAAACTTCTGGGCACTGTGGATAGCAAAGGATGCATACAAAACCAAACAAGAAAACCTTACAAGTCTGCTCGGGTTTATTTTCTTCTTTATGCTGTGCTGCATGGGAGCCCTTAAAAGAAAATGAATGATCTGACCATTTGAAAAGTGTTTCAGAGTCAGGGTGTTTAAAATTGGATGCTTGGGTTACAGTAGTTTAACTTGAAAGATTAATTAATATTTGGAGAGGGGAAGCTTTTTTTACTTTTAAGGTTCAGTGCTCAGCTACTCATTAAGCACAAAATTGCATCTTCAGTAATTGCTTGCAAAAGCTGAGAAAAATGGTAAACATTTCTGTAGAACAAGAAGGAGTACACTGCAAAGCACAGCATGAGACTCCCTCATTTGGGAAAGGAAACCAGAAAAACACCAAAGTGAAAAACCCAATATTTCTGATCTCTTCCACAATGGAGTATAATCTTATCTTTATCTGTACATTCCCAGCTGAGGGATGAAGCACTGCACACACGAAGTCCAACAGCTCCTGCAGGACTGAGATTAGGAGAAGAAGGACCCCAATGTCTCCCCAGACTGTGTTCAACCATGACATGACAGCACAGGACCTTTCCTACCACACAGTTAAAACTGATGCTGGTGATTTTTGTCTTTTCTCTTCATACCCTTTATATACATTTTTATACCCTTTCCTGTTACCTTCTACACACACTCCTTGTGCCCTTCACAAACACTCTTTGTGCTTTAGCCCCACATGTTTATAGCTCTTGTAGTCTGACATTTAGTTTAGTTTGGGGTCTGGCAAAGTGAAGAAGACCAAACATTTGTATTGTCTCAGAACTAGGGGCTCCAACCTTGGATGGAGCCTTCTCTCTGGAATATGTTTTTGTAGACTAGGCTGTAGTCCCATTGTGGGGACAATTAGAATAGGGGGACAATGACTTCATTTATTAAGTTTCTTATTGGGGAATTTAGGTAGATAGGCGAATTTGCAAGGTCCATAAAACTCAGTACGCATTGTACAGGTGGGGCTCGCTCTCGTGCTGCTCGGTGTGTTTCCACCTTGGACGAGTTGAGCACCTCAGATCCTATTAAACTGAGGAAAATTCCCTTTTCCCTTTCTTGCTGTGTCCACTTCATATTTTTACCAGCCAATGAGGCATCAACAGCAGCCCCTGGGCAGCACCACTGGGCTCTGGCAGCTACCAACAAGGGAGGATGGAAGGACATTCCAGGGCTGTGAGCACCCGAGAGGCACGGAAAGGTGAAGCAGCCTGCCCAGGTCACACGGACAGCCCATTTCCACATTGCTAACAAAGCTCCAGCTGCACAGAACGGGGAAGTTTTTCTACGGCAGCAGAGATACAGAATTCAAACAAAGTATATTTTTGATGGAGCCAGACAACATATTTCACATGCAAATAGTGTGAATGAGAACTGATGCTCATACATATAAAATAATTTACATTTTTCTATAAGAAATTTAGAAAAAAATCCTAATTCCTGCTTGGCTATGAAATATTCTGTTCCAGAAGGATTTTTTGGCTATGAAAACTAAGTGACCTTTCATACTAACATTGCTTCAAAATGATATTTTATTTCATTTCAAAATGTCATTTCAGTTTTTTTAACCACCAAATCAAAATGAACTGACATTTTAACTTGAAATTCATTGAAAAAGAACTGTTTGCATTTAAATGCCAAACTGAAATAATATTAAAAAAAAAAAATCACTTCTCATTAAATTATTTCTTTCCAGAACTTTAAAAGCTTTTGTTTCTTACATCAATTGAAAAATATTGTCCTGGACTTTTGTTTCAAGATTTATGTGAGAAAATGCTGCTTTGCCCAAGCAGCAGTTTTTGCCGCAATTTAAATGCATGGATCAAAAAGGGAAGAACATTATTGCCATTACCAGCTTCAATGTTCAGTCCCCAAACAACCAAGCCTATTTTTTTTCACCTCTTCTGCAATTCACTAAAAAACAAATTCCAAACCAACTCCTCGTCTACCTGCCCCACATTTAATTTCAAGAGAAAGGGGTAATTCTAATAATTTCTTCTGCATTTTGAGACGGTAAATTTTATTACTTTTGTGATTAAACTCATAATGCTATTAAGGTTTATCTCTCACATGAAATATTTCTCTCTCGTGACTTTTTCTTACGCTCAGTAGAAAATTAACAAATAATTCAAAGTTTAATAGTGAAGCAACATCTGTAATTTTTTTTTTTTCAACAACTCATCTTTCCTTTCTTTCTGTTTCATTTTACAGGGACACTTTTTTCCATTCTCAACTAACTGTTTATGCAGGAAAGATAATTTAGTGCATATGAGGATATGGAAAGTAATAGATGCAGAAGTTGAAGAAAGTTTTGAGATTTCAAAGAGTAATCTCATAATGGAGCAATCCCCAATAATGGAAGGTCATCATAACGTTCCACTATCGAATCTGGATCAATATCAAAATTCTTAGACAATTTGAGTCCCTTTGCCTTGGGGCAAATTGTTCAATGCCACAGCTTTTGATTCTGAGAACAGTGGCCTTGCTTCCTATGGCATTGGGCAACAACTGAGCTATAACTCGTTTGATGTAATCTGGTTTTTTGGGTTTTTTCTTTTCAAAATTCTTTATAAATACCTGCACCACACACAAACTGCAAAACTGTTTCACTTCGGTCCATATTGCCCTCCCCTAAGGAGGGGCCACAATCAATATAAATGTTCTTGGAGAAATAAAAAGCTCAGTAAGACAGGGACTGCTCTGAGTGTGTTTATGATACTATTATTTGGTGATGCTGCAAAGAGAGGAATATGAATTTATCTCTTGGAGAAAACAAGAGAGAAAATGGATTACAAGAGCAGCTGGGAAAGAAAGCAGGGGACAAAACCCCCAAAACTCTCCCATGGAACAAGCTCTCCTTTAAGAAAATGCTTTGAGTTTCATTAAGCCAAAGTAAAAGCTGGGGGAGAAAGAAGGGTGGAGAAAAAAAAAAAAGGGATTATCATAAAAGTATCCTAATTCCTAATAGGAAACAGCTGTGATAACAGGTCTATTCTCAGGGCAAAGGCCAGCAAAGGTGTTGCCTGTTTGGGCTGTAGTTCTTACAGCTCAGTAATAGTGCAGCTAATTGAAATGATAACAAACAGCACCCGACTGATAATTGCTCCTGTTCGCCAGGGAGGGTGTGATCCAACCCATCCTGAGCTATTATCACACCTTTCCCAGCCCCCTTTTCTTTGGCTCTGACAGGACTGTGGCGGTAAGTGGTGTTAGCTCATTTCCTTATTTCCCAAGGATTAAAGCAAATGGTCCTCACTCAGTAGAACTTCTTCTGACAATTTTAATTATTACCTTAAAATCATAAGGATCTTCTTTTATTAGGAAGCACTTCTATGAAAGTTAGTCATTAGAGGAACTCTTTCGTTTTACACAAAGTGTGAAATGGTGTCAGTCTTGTTAAAATGGGATTTTCAAGAGATTTAGTTCTAGAAATACAAGCCCTATTCCATTACAACATTCTTCATGGTTTATAAACTTTCCTATCTGCTTGGCACAAAAAGATTCTTCTTGGAAAGGTTCAAAGTGTAAATCTGAATATTATAAACCCAAAATTATTTTTGTAACTATGACCTGTATCTCTTGCTCTCCCCCCAGTAAAAGCGCAGGAGCCCAAACCGAGCATAGCTGGGAAGTTTTTGGCTCACTAAGGGTAGCAGACAAACATTGCAACTGTCTTTTACTTCTGACCTTATCCTAGAAAAACTAGGTTGCTGCCAGCTTTTCTGAAAGGATGGAATCAAATTTTCTTCTGTGTGATTAAAGGAACTGAGAAAGTATTAAACAAGACTGGAGCATCACATGCTGTAGTTTAAGAAAGACTCACCTATACATTTACACAAATAATACTTAGAATTTGCTTGCTTATAAATACATGCAAATTCCCTCATGACTGGGTTCCTCTCTTCTTCCTGTTATTAAAATGCAAATTGCTCACAAACAATGAGGAAAGGACTTCACAATCAGACCGGGGAACAAACCTGATGAGGGCACTGACACGGCAGAACTGCTGCAAGCCCTTCCTTGGCCCTTCCTCCAGCGCACACAAGCAGGGCAGACACGGATACAGAAGATATCCTGCTGGGAGCAGCTTTTCCTGCATAGGTAAAGAAACCTTCTCCAGAGTAGGAGGAATACCTTATCACTCTCTACAACTTCTTGAAAGGTGGTTGTAGTGAGGTGGGGGTTGGTCTCTTTATCCAGGCAACGACTGACAGAACAAGACGACACAGTCTTAAGTTGCGCCAAGGAAAATATAAGTTGGATATTAGAAAAAAGTTTTTTACAGAAAGATTGATAAAATATTGGAATGGTCTACCTGGGGAGGTGGTGGAATCACCATCCCTGGACGTGTTTAAAAAGAGATTGGATGTGGCACTCGGCGCCATGGTTTAGTTTAGTTGAGGGTTGGGACATCGATGATCTTGAAGGTCTCTTCCAACCTGGTGATTCTGTGATTCTGTAATACAATCCTGGACTCCAATTAGGAAATCTCCCAGCCTTTCCTGCTGATCTCACACCTACTCACAGCAGAGGTTACATTACAGGGGTTGCAATCAAGGACATCTCCTATCAAAATTTCTGCTTTAGGACACACCATCACTGCCCCCAGGAACTGCAGACCAGGCAGGAACACAACACATCCCACTTGGGAATGCACGTATTTATTACCCCTTCCAAGGTATCCTGGGAAAACAAACCCACAGTGATTGTATTTGTTAGGACAGGTTTTTTTAAGATCTTAACTCAGGTCTGGTTTAACTTTGCTTGAAGTTAACAGTAAAATTAATAGCTTGTCCCTACGAAAATAAAGAATTTCTGGAAAAGGGACTTAACTGGAAATGTTATTTCATTAACAGATTTCAGTTGAATGGAGTTGCACCAATCCTGATGTTTTAATATAGTATTTTTTTTAATAGAAAGATTAGCTACTATTAAAGTTATCTTTTTTCTAAATTCTGCCCTTGGAATTTTTAAAGTTGCTGTATTTCAAATTTGAAAAATACTAATTTTAAGACTGTAAACACAATCATTAATTGTATTCAGTGAAAGGGTAAACATGTCTATTTAAACAAACATCTGGACAAACAGGTGCTTCCTCATTCAATATCCTATTAATAACTCCACTTACTTCTCTTTCCTGCTGATGCCAAACGATTTGTGAGGGATTTAAATCACAGTGGTATAAAGTGTCACCTGCTGATATCAACTTAACATATTTGAAATATCCAAGGAATCTAAGTTTATCATGTGTGTTGAGCTAAAGTTCTGTCAAATATTGTGAGCTAATTTCAGTCAATATTGGAAAGACCTCAAATCAATATCTGAAAAATGCAGAGGTGTACCTGTAATTTAGCAAGTGATACTTTGTCATTTCACACACAACTTATTCTCCAAGTTTCATACGGTTGCTTTGGATTGTTGTTTGCTTGTTTGGGGGGAGGTTGTTGGTTTAGATTTGTTTTGCTTTGTGATTTATTTTTTTCAAGACAGAAAATCAAAGCTCTTGGGAATGACAAAAATTTCCCCACTTTGCTTTTTTCAGGAGTGTTGTTTGACCAAAGAATACTGGCCAAATACCAATTAAAATTATTATATTCTTGTCTCCCTGAACTCTGAATGAAACTTCAGCTGCATATACTGATCATGGGAGCACAGAGATGAAGTGTCAATTTTTTATTCCAGAGGTGACTGCACATCAGTGCAGTGGGAAGTGACCACTGTATATTTGTTACATATTTAACAGAAATTAAATCTTGCACCTTAGTCAATTAATTGCAATAGGAGATCATTAGATGAACAATGGTGTAGCTAACAACAAGGAAGAAAACCTGTTTCTCGATTAGACTTATACATGTGAATACAAATCCTGTCACAAAGTTAATCAAGGCAGTAGAAAATTCATATTTTCCTGGACTCCTGACTTTGCACAAAAAGAAAGGTGACAAAGACTTTTGTTGAAATAAATCACTAGAAAAAGTCCTTTGGAACAGCAAAAAGATCAGTTTAAGTTCAATCAATCTGAGTGTTCAATTCTACTCAGTAATTCTAGATTAATGAGTTCCTCTACAGATTATTTAAAATAAAAAATTTTAAATGCTTCTTTTGAAAGAACTCTCTCTATGAGAAAAGATGGTCGTATTTGGGATACAATAGAAATTAAAAAAAAAAAAAAGAAGAAAAAAAAGGCAGAACAAGGCAAATAGACCAAACAGCAAGGAAGATGGGCTGATGAGTGCCTCCATATCCATCTGAACCTACTCTTTGCTCATCCCTGGGAATATTTTAGACCTTACAGACAGATCGGGGAGCGGAGTGACCCCACGCAGTTATGTTCAATACCTAACTAGAAACCCAAATCTACCCAGTGCTATTCTTCATAGCACAGGGCACAAGCTGTAAGGGTTAGTGCTTTTCCACATGCATAAACATAATTTCCCAAAACTAAGTCAGGCACAGAGGATCACTTGAAACAGGAGGCTTTAATGTCCGAGTTAAACTTTGTGGAGAGGCCAGGGAAGATGCCCTGCTTTTCATTTGCAGTGCACCCTCCCACTGGATTGCACTGAACCCTCTTTGGACTACAGAGGAGCACAGCAGAATAGCAGTGTTGATCGCAAACCATTCATTACAAAATAGGCTCACAGAACTGGAGTTTGATATGAATCAGAATCAGGGAATAACTGAGATTGGAAGGACTTCAGGAGGTAATGCACACAGCGACCAGGACACAGCTCCCACCATAGATTGTGGCGCCAGTTACAACACAGGAACTGGTTTTTCTGAATAAATGGTCTGATTCTAATAGGGAGCGGGCATAAAAATAGCCTTCAGCGACTCAAGTCATCACACATACACTGAAAAAATACATCACACGTACATTCAAAAGAAAATCTTTTTCTCCTAGACTGGCAAATTAAATGGAAATAGAACTTTTGTTATCACCAGCAAACAAAAGATGAAAAAGCTAGACCCTCCCACTTACACAGCTAAAATGACTGAGTCTTTTTAGGGTCAGCATTCAATATTTCTGTTTCTCAACAGAGGAAAAGAGTTTCCATGGATCCAAAAAACTTTAAAAAAAAAAAATTGACATCAAGCATTGTACCTATTAATCCTCTCCATATATTTCTCTTGCAGCACTTTCAATTCAGTAGTAACATGCTATCTCTTGCAAATATTTGCATTATAACAGAACCACTGCCAAATTCCGAACTTGTCTGTAACTCAGAGTCAGTTTGAAGGGCTGACATGATTTTCAGAAGCTTGTATTATTTGGTTTTGTTGTTTGTTTGGGGTTTCTTTAAACCTGAAATGAGTTTAGACACTATACACAAAAATTTTACACTGAAATATGAAAGCATGCATTTAGGAAGGGATAGTTCACCTTTGCAAGCACAATTCTCTAAAGTTATAGATTTAAGAATTTCTCTCTTCCTGTACAATTGCAAATATTCAATTCTTATGTCTGGGTCTCCATGATCCCCTATGGCTGCCACATACTCAAGTTCAGCACTCCGTTTATAAACACAGAATAGTCAAAAGCAATACATGATCTAGAATATATTCCTTTATACTGATTTAAACATTTTGAAGCAGTAGCTTCCTCCCCTGCTCAGTTCATTGGTAGGATAAAACACAATATTTGCTGCAGCATCAGGACTAAGTGCAATAACAGTATTCTACACCATGATATGAAGTTCATTATCTAAAACACAGAAGGAAAAATAAGACAGTGCATTCAAAACCATCCCAAATATAAATAGCATGATTTTCGTTTAAAAAGAACCAGTAAAAAGTAGTAAAGCTGGATGCAAAAAAATGTCAACTAGAAACAGCATGGCACTCCAAAGAGAAAGGATGGGACATTGATGAAAAATCCCTGCAGTATGTGCTTTAAATGGCAAAACACAGTGGATTCAGTTAGGTGTCTCCTGAACCTTCTCCTTTTTCACTGAAAAATTATTATTATTATATTTGTCTTGCTAGGACAACATGATCAATTTTGACATCACTAATGATGCCAAAAATTTCACAAAATGAATAGAAACACAAGAGGATAAATAAAAGTAGATCTTGGAATGCCTAGATTTCACATAACACATGCTGCTTGTGACTGTCTGAAATACTGACTGCAGGAAGATTTACAGCATTGTTCATGAAGTTACAGAATAAATTCGGAAAGCAGAGGAGACAGGAACAAAGGAATAAAAAGAATTAAAGTGCTGCTGAAAGGAAGATGGAACTGTTAAATGCAGTTACTGAAAATGAAAAACAGCTGAAAGTGTCAGATTCCAGAGAGCTACATTTTATAACACAACTTAAATAATCAGATATTCTTACCAGAAGGAGTGTTGTATTTGATGTACTCTGATGAGAGCCAGCTAAGTTTTCTCCTGAAAGAACATAAAATGAAAATTATGTCAGGAAAAGGCAGCTCGAAAATTCCCTGTCAAAACAGAAATGATTTAGATTGTTTATGTAACATTAGTATGGATTCATTCAGGAATAACTATTCTTAGTTATAACAATATAACACAATATCCTTTTTAATAACAGTCTTATTCTGGAAAAGGTTTTTTTCACCAAGCTCATGTTAAGACAGACATTTCTACAAGTGCAGAGCAGCTATTATACCTGCTTATTTACTATTTCTACTACAGTATCTAGGATTCCAGCTGCCGGCAGAGAGGACTTTGTACTACTACTATACAGACATAAGAAGGTATAAAAACATATTCTTTATATTAGAGACTTCAAGTGAGGAGAACTAAGGGGGCGAAGTGGAAATCACTGGGCCTAAATAAATCCGGCAAGTATTTCTATTTCTATTCTAACCCCAAATGGTTAAAGCTGTTCCATGTTAATGCAGGTAAGAGTTCCAGTGGCCCTGGCTCTAGCAGCCTGGTGACTATCCAATAAACCCCCCTCACTTTTTCAGTCAACCTGCAATTAGGAGATCTTATGGAACAATCAAGTGATTTGAACGATGTGTTGGTGGGTTTGAGCATACTCTTATGACTAATCTATCACAACTTTAACATATTTTGCCCAGTAGTTGCTGTAAAAGGAGGTTGAGGCATGAGGCTATTTTACGGCCATCAGAAATTGCCCTTTTGTCCCCGTGTCCATCAGTAGGCAGCAGCCTTGGCGGCGGGATGGCACATTTGCTCTGTGGTGCCCACGTGTTTAATGAAGCAGTCACATGCATTAATGAAGCATTCTATCAGGGTTCAGACGCTGCCCTCACTGCCGCCGAGGCTGCTCTGGCGCTCCCTCAGGTAAGCCAGAAATGAGCCCTTTGTAACCGCACTTCCCTTCTGCAGCAGCAGCCAATTCTTCTCATGCCAAAGCCTTTTCTTATCTGAATGACTGCACTAACTCGATCAGGGCACGTGGCTCCTGTCAGACAGAGTGTGACAAGCCACACGTGAAAGCTTCTGCTTAATGGCAAGTACTAACTTTTTTCCACATAATAGCAGCAGAGCAATCTTTCCTTTTTTTTTTTTTTTTTTTTTAAATAGAGAAACGAGTAACAGATGTCAGTTACATTTTTTTAGTCAGTAACCGGGGATTCCTAAAGTTCATCTTCTACGACTAATCTACCCCCCCTCATTAGCACACTTTTCACACCTTTGTGCATGTCACTTGGGCATGAGCCAGGACTAACAGATTCTCACCCCAACCACCTGTTAAGCTTTCACATCGTGTTTCTAATTCTCTTCCCTGACTCGAGCCATCATTACTGATTAAACAAAAGAAACACAGTCCCTGGTCTCTCGTGAGTGTCTTTCTCCCATATACAAAAAGATGACATTTAAGATCAAGATAGATGCCGTTATTAGAGTCGTTAACACTGTCCTCTTGTGGAGCCCTTCCATGTCCCAGTGCTACATTGCATTGCACTGAACAGAAACAGTGACACCTTTACCACTTCACAATCATCTTATTTTCATATACAACGATATTAAGCAACCAGTTGTGCTATACATTAAATTGCATGATGATATCATAGATAAGGTGGATGTATCAAAGCAAACAAGGTATCCTTTCAGTTCGTGATAGCAGCTGGCTTTTGTCATCACTGCAGAAATCAAGACCCTGGAGCACAGGAACTTACAGCACAAACCCTTCTCCGAAATTCAAAGCCAAAAAGTTCCCGCCATGGAAACAATATTTCTGAGCTCATAAAAGAAACTCAAACGGAAATATTTTTTAAGTTCCCACCACTGACACAGGCTCGACTCATGATCCTAAATGCAAACTGAAGAACCTTGAGCTCTACATGTCCATGTAGCATCTGTAGAATTCAGAAACTGTCTACATTTTATTACCTGGTACCAGTGGGAGTGAATTTTTACCCAGTTCTGGGAAAAGGGAAAAACTATGAAAGCTTTATGGTATTCTATTTGTTTGCAAACATTTTATGCAAAAAGTTTTTGTAGTCTGTACAAATTTTCACTTCGCAAATTAAGAAATATAAAGTCCTGGTTAAACGCAACCTCAGTGCACTGAGAGCACAATGATTACAAAGGAGCTGTTACCAGATGTATCACTGACATCTCAGTTTTCAGATAAAAACTCTCCAGAAAAGACAAGAAAGTCTGTAATTCACTAATATACTGTTAAATTCAGAATTGTTTTCATGGTTTCATGGCCCCAATATAAAGGCAAATAATTTGAATTATTCAAGGGGAAGATATCAAATCCTCCACTAATACATATATGCTTCAGTTATTAACATTCCTGAATTATCATCATGATTTCAACAATATTAGGATAAGTATGGTAGTTCATAGCATTAAGTTAAGTGTGGTATTTCTTTCCCGAAATGAATACTCTATCTTTAGAAAAAAAAAAAAAATCAGCTTCTAAAAGGCATCTTTGTTCTTTAAGGCACTTTTGGACACATGTCAGACATTTGGGTAGATGTGGATAACACAAAAGATCAGTATTTCTTTTGACACACTAGTTAAAAGAAATAGATTATTTTATTCAAGTGCAGTATAATTATTTTCTTAATCTGTTGAAGCAGAGAAATTACTATTGTTTGTATTAGAGCTGAAAATGACAGGAAAGCTTCTGTGCAGCTTCAGTGGGGTGGAATGAGCTCAGAGAATTGAGAAAACCTGAAACACTTGGTAGCTTCAGATTTCTAATTGCTGCACATACACTGTTATTAGAATCTAAACTAGAAGTGATATACATATGAAAATACAGCATGGCACACACCAAAAATGAAAATTGTAATATGATGAGCTTTACAGTCATTAATTTTTTCTCATGAGTGCTAAAAGCCACACCATCTCTTCTGAAGGTCTACCTAGCTAGCTTACCTAAGTAATTTCAAAATATCAACACACTTCTCACAGAATCCATACAATATTGACTACTTCCCAAAGTGTGCCAGTCTGTTCCCCAGTCTTCAGCTCTCCAGTGGAGCAGAGCCCACCCTGCTGCTTGGTTTGCTTGTGCAGAGCAGAAAGCTCTCAAAGCACTGCATTCCACAGAAGCAGTGCAGCTCCTTTGGATGTCTCGCTCTGCTGAGCCCTTCAGACAATCCACTCTCCCCACAGCCTGACAACAGGAAGCAGCTTTTCCAAGTATTTCTGTAATACTTCAAGACACTGGAGATTGCTGTGGCACTCACACTGCCACTTCAAGTTCCAAGAGCCAAGACAACCCGACACCCTAGGATAGTAGAAATAGATCCATCTAGATTTGAAAGGATTTCTAGACATCATCTCAAGTTTAACCCCAGGCAAGACTACATTACTGTATATCCAGCAGAGTTCTGGGCATCTTTGTGGATGGAGATCACTCAATCTTTTCTTGGCAACCTGCTCCAGTAGCTGACTTGCCATAATTTTGGGATCTGCCCCTCTCTCCTCACATTCAAGTGCAATTTCTCTTGTTCTAGCTTATACCTGATTTTCTCTGCCCTTTTGCTACACCACTCTAAGAGTCGTCATCTTCTCTATAAAATCCCTTTAATAATTGAAATCAACAATGGGATGCTCCCCTAAGTATTTCCTTAGAAGAGACCCAGCTTTTCCAGTGTCTCCCCATATACTGTGCTCCAAACCCCTAACAATTTTGATATCATGACTCATACCAGTTCAGCAGCGTCACCATGCCATCCTTATTCCTTGAGTCACTCATTTCTAGGACTTTTTTTCATTTATTGTAGAGAGTCATTGCATAGCTACAGAACACTTTTAGTCAAAGTCAAGATGAATTCTAAATCACGCTTGGGTTTGAGCCCTGTTTCTTTACCAGAATACAATTTACTGGTCTTATCTTCCCAATAGCTAACAGAACAAGAACAGCTGGCAGTAACCAGGAAAAACATGGAAATACGACTGCTTCAGGAAGTACTAAAAGCTCGTTCATTCTCACTTAGGACTGCACTACAAAATGCAATTATGGAGGATGCCAGCAAAATTCCTGAAACCTCCCCATCTGAGTTCAAATCTCCTCTGTATGTAGCAGCATGTATTTTCTCCCCCTCATTAAAAACAAAATGCCTATTACAGACTGAAATACAAAACCTAGTAAAGTTAACCATCCAGAGATACTAGAAAATGAAATTTCAGCCAGCTAAACATGAGAAATCACAGCACTGGCCCAAGGTCCAGCAGTTTTACTGATACACCATTACTCAATATTCTCCAATGCCTGCTGGATTTGGGGTAAGCAGTAAGAAATGGAAAGAAAAAAATTTAAAAAGAAAAGGATCAAGTCTGAGAACAGTCATCAGCCTACATCTGAATGAGCTCTATTCTGAATGGAAAGAATGTGGTACATGGGAATGTATCACCAACTGCAGATGCCACTTAGCTTTCTTCCAGCTGCTCATCACAGAGTGCCTCACCATTCAGGGCTGAACATGTTCGTTTTCCCTGACTCCTCACAAAGCATCACAGCAATACTTTGCTTTCTTCCTTACTTTTTGCTGCTTTTGCCTTCCTATGCAGTCCTGGATGAAGTTTGTACACATCGATGGGCTGCAGATGACTTTGACATCAGACCGACATTCTTAAAAGATAAAAAAATGTAAGTGTTGTTTTCTCTGAAGCCACCTTCTCTGACCCCCTCAGTTAATTCAAACTCCTCAGCTCTTGCTCCCAGTTTGTTCCATGTCTGGACACAGCCAGTTGCAGCTGCCTCCTCCCAGAAACTCCAAGTCCCATGAATCTGCTGCAGTCTCTTTTTGAGGTGGGGGGAACTATTATGGACAATGAGGCAATGGAAGCAATGGCACGGGAGGATCAGATGGGACAGATGTCATGTAATACAGTTCTACTTTAAGATGTTCATTCCTGAAAAAAGGAATGGTCTTTGGACAGAAGACAAGGACCTGGCTATGTCTGAAGAAAGTGATCTCATGAAACCATAAACTATACATTAAAAGTCATCACACACTCACTTTGGAATACAATTAAGAGGATGTTTTGTTTCAGGGTTGGTTTTGTTGTTTGTTTTTTGGGGTTTTTTTAAACCATGAGAGCTCTTTTCTTCCTAATTATAAATAAGATTAGGCGTAAGGAAATCTTACTAATGACCACAGGCAGACAGGATTAGATGTCTTTTGAATCATGGTCTCAGTGAAGTCACCTCCCCACAGTAAGGAAATGTATTTTCATCAAGGCCAGGTAAGACAACTTTCCCTGATTTCAACATTGATTTGACAATTCATCAGGTGTGAGCACTCCAAGAACAAGTCAACAATAAAAGTCTACCTCATAGCCGAAGTTGCCTTCATTTGGTTGCCTTTTAGAAAGGCACTCTGCAGACTGGTAGGAGAAGGAAGAGGAACTGCTGCCAGGACTGGAACAGGAATGCAGGTATCATTAATGGATCATGACAATTCCTTCTAAAAATTCCACCCAGTTTCTGGGCCCTACATACTTGGAGCTTCATGGGAAAGAACATGAAAGTGATTTTACAAAGTGGCAGTTGAGTTCTGGCAAAGCTAAGGAGATCCTAGTGTGAGCATTCAGCAGATGTTTTACAGATAAATGAAACCTGAACAATGCCAATTTTCAAAAGACACATTTTCATAGAATATGGATTTCAGCATGTTCTCTGGAGTCCTGCTTTCACTTCTAACACTACAATGGTATGCATATTTCCATAGAATTGGTTCATTCCCATACTCACCTTCACAAGAGATTTCAGGCATGAAAGTAAAGGTAGGCAATGTAGTGAGCTGCTTTTCAATGTCAGGCTGTCAGTACATCCAAGCAAAGATAATTAAAGCTGTATTGAATGCAATTCTAAGTATTCACAAGTATTTGCCCCTTTCTTACTCTAGAAAATAAATCATCAAGAAGTTTATATTACTCCTCAAAAATATTAAGTATGATAAAAAGATAGAGTATCTAAGAATTAATAAAATAGTACAACAAACATTAATGTACTACTGGATCTAAGAAAAATACTTCAAAGTTACTTGTTTTGCCTCTATATCCAACTGTAAATGTCAGATATTTCTTAACTTTAAAAAGTTACAGAGGCTATTGCTGGTCAAGCCTTGTGAAGTCTTAATAAATTTTCCAGAAAGAATTTCAATGTTGTGAAGACTCAATGCTTCAATTATTAATTATGTTCTATTTTGGTTCTTTTAGCCTATTTGAGAAAGTCCTTTCACAAAATCAAAGTATTTTTGTGTGTCAGTATCGCAATATATAAAAAGATAGGACATTATTTTGGTTAAAAATTAGCCCTTTAAATAAGAGATGAAATCAGTAACATCAGGAAAAATATTTTAGACTCTCTTTGGTTATGAAGACTAATAATGATAAAAACCAAACTTAAAATGTCAACACTTCTACTCCAAAACCCAACAGTCCTAATTGCATCGGTGTCATTGAGGCAGACTAATAAGGTAAGTATATGTACATTTACTGTGCACTGTTGTATGTTTGTTGGGGACTAATCATAGGAAAATAAATCCAATGCAGCAATGGAAAAGGTTGTGTTATGATTCATAAATATTTATAAACCAGCAAAACAGTAAAGTTGGGTTTGATGTTCAGGAAAGAAAAGATTTATTTTTCATGAGTCCAATTCTTTAAGAGCTTCAATGTGCAACATTTTTAATCTTTATATAAATGACCTTGATAAAATGAATAAATTGAGCAAGGCTATCACCTAGTGGTCAACAGTAGCAATATTTTATTTTTTTCTTGTGAGCTCTTTTATTTGCTGGGGAGGTGTTTTGGGGGCCTTTTTTTCTCTGTAGAGCTCTGTCAAATACTAAATCAGCACAGCAATATTACATAAACCACATCTGAATACATTAAGAAACCCTGTTGTGCCAATGTTTTATTACTTGTAATTTATTTTTATCTCCAGTAGCTCTTTTAAATCATCTCAAAAAGTCTTACTAAATCCTTGATTTCACTTAGTGTTTTTTTTTTTCTGAAGCAAACCTAAACGTCTACCTTAAAAGCCTATTCAGGCATTTTCAAGAGTATGCAGTATTGCATTCAGGCAACACTCCTTTGACTATGATAAAGGAAAGAAAAAACTGAGAAGGTATTTCTAGCAGACAGAAAACAAACTGAAGGGAAAACGAAATAGAGTAATTCCTAAAATAAATAAATGTAAAAGGAAATAATCAGTGTCAATTCCACAGTGAAAACAGGTTTGGGTGTTCTGGGAGGGGCTGGGCTACAAGTTTTTGTGTGTAAAGGCAAAGCAAACAAACCCCATCCACACCCAGACACTCTGGAAGCTCTGCACCACTGCAGTATCAGCATCCCAGAGCCCACAGGAGCTCGGTCACAGCCCAGTGCTCTGGAGGCGACACCGGCACAGAACAAAAGCCGGTGCGTGCCCTAAGCAGCTTATTCCCTACACCTCCACACTGGTATTAGCCCACGGCATTATATCCAGGCTGTAGGATTACCTTATCAAGGGCACAGGGGCCAGAGCTTCAGGGCTTTAGCTGGACAATCAGCACACTGTAATTATTTGTCACGCTGGAAGAGGAAATAGTTTTCCATCTTGGAGGTTTCCTCCTTGTTTCCAGGCAGTTTTCTGGCTCAGCTGAGAGCAAAAAGTGAGAGGATGCAATTCTATCAGCAAGTGTTGGTGCTGTTTCTCTTCAAACCATTTGGAAAAGTTGTTCTAAACAGACTTCACTGCTTTCAAAATTCACAAAACCCACAAACAAATAAACCCTCCCAAAACAAAACAATCCAACACCAAACCAAAACTGGATCTGTAAAAAAATAAGCTTCAGCTAAGGAAAGAAGATGCTGCTTGTCTCTTGGACTACAGGGGACAACATGAAAAGACTGGGCACATTAGTGCATCCAAGTTTCTCAGCCCATGGATGGTGATAAATCTCTTTTCTCCATGACACTGTAGAATATATAGCAAGGAGTAGCTTAACATTACTTCCAGAAATAATATAGGAGGAGTTGACCTGAAACATCAGAGAGTCCCATTTATTTGAAAGACAAAAACATTTTCCCCTCAATTTGACCTGTGACATTTTTTCCTCAAGCCCCATCATTTTGTTTGTCTTGACTCCTTCAAACAGGAGCTCAGTATTTCACCTGCAACCACAAGGGCACCGCACAGTCCCTGAGGAGACACGGAAGGTGACAAATCCTGTCTGCACAGCGGCTGATTGCAGTTGGTGACCCCAACCAGAGCTTGTGCATCAAAGTACAACCCTGCTAAGGAGCAGCACATCAGGGATCCCCAGCGAAATATGAAACTCCACACAGAAAGAGCGCCAGAAGTCAAAACAAGTTTCAAATACTAGTCTCAGTTTTCCACCACACTTCTTTCTATGTGGTGGCAAGTGATACATGTCTATCAGTTTCTCAGCTGTCTAAATGCAATTATGTATTAGTTGCAAAAAATACCACCAACACTGAGAATATCCATGTAATGTATCTGTACTGCTGCCAGGTCTTGTTCCCCTTATTCATCATTGTGTTACATTTATTCACATTTTGTTGCTGGGATACTTAGAATGGACACGCAAGGAACTTCCACGTGAAAATCTGAAGTGTTCATATGCAAATGACACTTCAGATATGAGACAATATTTCTGACAAGTTTTCACAGCCATGACTCATTCGTGGTCATCTTTTTCCAAGGTTACAACTGTTTTTTTGCAGTGTTGTTTCTGCCTAACCTTTCAAATTTAGGATATGAGAGCAGATCTGCCTGGATCGCCCCATCCCAGGGAGGAGAATCCTCTCCTTAGGCCAAGTGTGTGTTTACTCCCGCTGAGTTGTAATGTGAGCATTATTTATAGTAATTGCAATTTTTATCATAAGTCACATCTACAAATAGAACGCCACAACTGTGTACCCAATTTTTGTTTCAGAAATAAAAGTCTAAGCTGAACTTCAGTGTGAAATTGAATTCCTCTTCTGTGATACCATCTCTGATCATATCTGCAGGTGTTAATTACTCTTTTAATAATACCAAAACTAACTACATTAAGGCTAACTGTAGAAACAGGCACTACTGCAACTTACTACCAAGGTCCCGAAGTATAAAGACATACCTTGTCCCCGTTTACTTCTCCAAATAAAGACTGGTTAAAATCAGCACAATGTCCAATTCCCTGAAGACTTTATTAACTCAGGCCTGCAGTGTTAAATAAGTCAGGTACCAGATCAGACAGAATTAGATTAGACAAATTAATCAGTGGAGGATGCATTGTACAATATCCAGTTCAACCTGCCTGCAGTTATATTACATTTAGAATTTAGGGACAAGTTTCAGTCTTTAATGACAAATTCACTTTTTTCTTCACATGACAGAAGTTATCTCACAATGTACTGACTGTGTGAACCAGTAAAATAGGAAAAAACAATTGCTGCACAGTATTAGCATATTAGGCTGCTTGGGAGTTTGGGGCTCACAAGGCATAAAATACATTGAAACACACTTGCAAATCTGAGCTGGTTAGAGCCTTGCTGCTTTATCTGCACTTCAGCTTATTTAAATTGCACCTCCACTTGCAAATTGCACCACATCTTTGAAAAGAAATAGTTCAACAATATCTTCTAGGAAAGTTTTGCCTCAAAGTACTCATTTCCCACCTTTTGACCTGACCACTCTACTGTCTAATGGATCCAGGGCTATTCCCGATCTAAATCTTTAAAAACCTTTTCATTCACCCAGATCCTTTACTCTGGGCACTCTAAAGATTATTTTTGTAAGACTTTGAATTAAGGTCAACAGCACAACTACCCATGATACTTCTTTAACAATGTGGAAATGAGAAATGGAACAAGATCCACAACGAGCCAAGCCCAAACTGAAAAATAAGTACAACAGCCTCCCTCTTTTGACTCCTTCTTCCACTATCAAATGCCATATATTTTAAAGACCAACTCAGAAGAATTGACTACCTACTCAGACATTTTTGAGGCTGGACATGGCACCTGGAGCTCCATCCCAGTCCTGGAGCAGGGACAGCTGCCACAGAGTGCTCAGGATGGGGTTCTGTTGATTATGAACATCCCCAAGAACTCTCCCAACTGCCTCTGCCAGAGGTCCCACATCCTTACAGCAGAAGAGATCTTTGCTATGTAATGTATGTAATGATTTGAGCAAGAAATCATAACTGTGACTAAGGATAACAGGTTGGGGTTTTTTTTCCAAATGAAAATTCCTGGTTTTTTGCTAGGTACAAACAAGTTTTCATTTTAAAAGAACAGCTGTGCAGAAGAAATCTAGGTTATGAAAATTCCATTATTTTCCTTGAAAGAAAATGTCAAGGCAGTTTTTCCCTCTCTGTAAGTGAATTCATAGCATTTAAAAATTTCAATATGATAAATCAATCACACAGTTTAAAGCTTTCACTCTCCAATAGAACAGAAAAAAAATAAAGTGTTGTTTACTCTTTCTCCTCACAGAAATATTTCCTTCTTCCCAAAATAAAATTTCATTAAAATTGACAGAATTTTGTCAAGTACAGAAACTTTATCAGAACTTAAAACCTCAACCACATTTGTCGAAAATCAGGATTTTTCAAGCACCATCCAACCAGGAGCAAACTACACAGTAAAAAGGTGGGCATCACCCACCTCCAACTCTGCAGCAAGAGATAACAGCACACCCAAAATTAACTTAGCTTGTACTCAGTTTCCAAATACAAGATCCTTCATGTACTGCATGCACTGACTCAAATCAATGAATCAAATTCTCCCTCCGAGTCAAAACAAATGTTACTCTTGGCTAAATTCTGCTACAATTCTCACTGAAAATGTATTTTAGCTATGTTGCTTCAAATTTAAGAGGCAAAATAGATGAACATGTATTGCTCTCGCCAAAGCATTCCAGAAAGGGAACAAAGAACCCAAAAATATCTGTGTTTGGCTCTATCTCTAAAAGCCATGGGATTTGGGTAGAAGATCATAAAGCAAGGTTCAAGTTAACAAATATTGATGAGAGATGCAGCATAATGTGACTTCTGCTATAGGCAGAAGTACAGAACAATACAATTTCACCCTCATTATTGTTTTGGGGGGGAAAAGACCTACAGGTGTTGAAATTCATAAATAATCTAACTCTACAGTTTTATTATTCTCCCTGTCTTGCTTCTGGCTTCAGAAATCAGTGCCTCCATTTTTATTAAAGATGATAAAACAGTGCAGGGTTTGCATGGTCTCCAGAAGGCAATGACAGATGAAGCAGGATCTGTATTACACACATTTGTATGGATGGATTGGACCCAACAAATGAATTAGCTCAATCCAGCTCTTCACAGCTAGCACAGAATCTTGTTTTGGATTAATTTTCAGGCAGGAGAACTGTTTCACTCAGAAGATGAAGTGTTTTGGAATGAGTTTGAATGAGATAGTTAGAAACATCACATCTAATCTTTTTTTAAATCACACACATTTAAACTGCCACAGCCAAAGAGCCCTGTTCACATTCTGCTTTCAACCACACTAGTAAAAAATCCAAGGGAAAAATATCATAAAAACCTTATCTGCTCTGTGATCTTTTGGGAACTGAATAATAATAATACTTAACAGTGATATAGCACTTTACCTCTTCAAAGCACTGCATAATCATTAACTGAAAAAATAATCTGACAACAATAACTCATCCACCTCCCATCTGCCATCAGCACTGCACTCCAAATGAGAGCATTGCAAAGAGAACATTACTTAGCACAGCCGACACCAACTTCCTTATCTCATCTCTCAAGCTGAACTGGCACATTTCCTGCGTGGGCAAAAGGGGCACCTGAGGACGATAGCAGAGGTGAGGCCACAGCTGACCAACCGCTGCTGCTCAGGTGGGTGCAGAAGGTCAGCTCACACCACAGCAGCTGTAGGCCACACTCATTGGGGGACTGAGGTTTGCTTATTCCCGACAAAAAATAGTCAGTGCTGGTATTTGAATTAAAATCAACCCAAACCCCACAGAATTCTTCAACAGACAGCTAAGCACAGATTTATTGAATAACTAGGAAACTCCTCTGTCTTTGGGAGGGATGTGGAAGGTATGGAAGGGCTAGAAATAGCAAACTACTGAACAAGTTTCATGATTCTCCTCCTCCAAAATGTGCCATTTAAAATTGTAAAGGCAAGATTTCCTCACAGATTGACTTCATTACTACAAATATACCAGGAAACATTACGGGTTTCTGCATTCAATTTAGGACAAGTAGGGTGAAGCAGTAATTTATTACTAACTGGCTACTTAACCATTTGGCACAAATACATCCTAAAAAATTACTGTACAGAAATGAAAACCATGACAAGTAATCCAGAGTATTTAAGAGGATGCTTTCTTAAAAATCCTCCCTGAGATAGGAAATACAGAGAAAAAGAATCCCTGATAATGTCTGCTTGGGAAAGCAGCTGCAGCAAACCAAACACATACACAAAAGAGAGAATTTTCAGATTTAATTTCTCCCCACCCATTTATTCCTTCATCTATATCTTCTATATAAACATTTGCAACTGTGCTGTGTATTCTAGGTATTATGAAAATAAATCCTTTATTTGCATTTTACCTTAATCTGGCTTGAATCAAGGGGAACTTCAAGGTAACTTTCCAAAAAGGACATTTCTCCTAAAGGCAGAGCAAGTCTAAAAACCAGAACACAGGGATTCCTTTACAAGTGCTTTAGCTTCTCAGCACATTCGCCAAAAGAGTAAAATCATTTGTCCAAGACGTCAGGCTGGTTTGACAATGACCACTGCAGGATCAAAGGAAAATCACCTCTGAGTTAGCAGGTGTAATCTGTAGAGCACTGCAGCTTTCTGCTGGGCCACAGCAGAGCTCACCTCACTGTCAGATCTACATGGCAAGCACCACCAGAGGAGTCACATTCATGGCAACATCAACCACCGATGGCTTTACCAGGCAGTTTTCAAATCCCATTCACTGTCAGAAATGTTTTTATCTACAACTTATTTGCACGGCCCAACTAAATTTGGGCTTCACATGCTGTAATACTAGCCAAATGATAAATTTAACGAAGCTTTAGTTATCTAGCAAAATATTTTCTACATACATCTCAGATTATCTAGTAAAGGCATGGAAAACACCATTGTTTTAGGAAGTATTCACAAGCAACTCGTCTGAGGCTCAATATATATCCTCCAGTACTTTTGGGAGGCACAAGTTATCACCTGTAATTACAGACAGACACACAGGCCTTTCTTCTTCTTATGAACCCAAATTTTACTGTGTATATTATAGTTTCTATATTAATGTGTATTCTGCTGAAGAAGCCTCTTGGCTGTGCATAAAATCAAACTGTAGCATCACCTTACAGAAATGAAGTTATCAACATTAGAAGTCCATCTACCTTTTTTTGAGAAAAGGACACCAGCTTGGCAGTTTGTTTTGCCATAATTAATTTACAAAACATTAAAGAAATTAGCACCATGTGAATCAAAAGCTATAACAGGAACTAAAAAGCAAAGATGACAATTTTTTTGTTCACAAGTTAAAAGTGGGGTTTTTAATTATTGTTTAAAGGAGTGACTATTTTTTCCCTTAATGGTCTAATGAAATAATAAACAGTTAGAAAGCCGCTCTTTCCTCTTGCTTCTCTTCAAGTCTCCCTGCCTGTAATTATTTCCCTCTGTTGTTGGCAGCTCCTCCAGGCTGCAGCACCACAAAGTAATCCAACACCACATTTCCATGGGGTCATAAACCCTGACTAGATGACAGTTAACCCCAGTGGCCAGTTTGCTCAGGAAGGGTCACAAAGACATTTACAATTCATGACTAGTGTGTTTGAATGCATTTCAAACATTGTTTATGCCCTGTAGCAGTTTTAGAGCTCCTCACAGCAAAGCTTCAGTACTGCTGTAAATACCTGCAGTTTCTCTGAGGACAGCTCCTCTCCTAAGTGCCTGCATTCTGCAGGTGCCCCCAAACTGTGTTTGCACAAACAATGAACTAATTTACTGTAGCAAGTCTGAGGTATCATGCCTTTTGTCAATAATGAACCTTATTACTCAACTCTTTTAGAGCTATAAAAGTGGGATTTTGTCATTGTCATTGGACAGACTTGTCCTTGTGTGCAGTCAGGAAAATATAAGTTTCCTTCATTCCATAGGTTAGTTTCTTCACGATCTTCTTCACTTAGCTCATTGATCCACAAATGCACTATTTCATTTTGGCCCTTTAGACTGCTATGCCAACTTGAACAATTTTTTCACAGGAAAAAAAAATAAACCAACTCTAAACCATTTCAGTAACAAATTAGATTGTTCTTTCTCGCACCATACTTAACAATAAGCAGCCTATGTAACTGTGTAGCAGTGACTAGAAAAGAGAGACAAACTAAATTTGGACTGAGATTCACCAGGTTTGTTTTACTCCTCTCCTTCCATTACTTCTCTAGCTTTCACTTAACAAAAAAATGTGGAATTAAGATGATCCCAAAACTAGCAGAAAACAACAAAAAATTACTTGATTGAAAAAAGCAATATCGCAATGTTGGTTTTTCATATTATTCCCTTTAAAATAGTACCTTTATAAACATTCCCAGAGGTGTGGCTTATCTAGGAATAAAAGAAGAAATCAGAGTACAGAGTTTTACAGAAATGCACAAAGCATAGCTGCATAAGAAAAGGGTTTAAATATCTGTTGGACGGCAGTAATTTCACTGACGCTGGAGTGTACCCAGAGCAATTTGAAGTGGAAGTGGCTGCAGATTTAGGAAAGAACAGCAACAACTAATGATGAGAGAATCTCACTGTCATCCTCTAATCTCTTTCCATTAACATATCTCCTCTCTGTTCCTGGTAAAATCTAGCCCTAAATATGTTTTTGCTACTATCACACCCCAAAATCAAACTAATCCATCCACATTGTCCTGTAGAATGTGCATTAATAATTCTTACACAGAATGCAAGTCTTTTCTGTACACCACAGCTGACCAGGTAAGAAACATCTTTGAGACATGACTCAAAACAGCTGAATTATTTCTGCTCTTGCCCATTACCAACTCAATCAGAGCTGTAGTTACCTGTCCTTAGAATATTATTACTATTGCCTAGCTTCTACCAGGTGAGTGGGAACTCTAATAACCTCACACATAATAGAAAAACATCTAAAGCACACAAACCCATTTGTTCTTCATAGAAGGAAAGGTTAAATTTAACCTTTTTTTTTTTTTTTTTTCCCCCGGGCATTTGTATTCCTCATAATTAGTTAAATATGATACCTACAAGCTACTTTTTGGACACAAAGTCCTTGCTAGCAACCTTTCGGGTTTAAGTGCCATGGTCTGCAGAGCTATTCTCAACAAGCACACACATGGAGCAACTCCCTGGAGAAGCACTAGGTATCGGTGCAACACAGGGCTGCTTATCTTCCCCTCAGTTTTATCCTCTTAAATTGTGCTGTTTGAAGCAAAATCAATTCAAGTTGCTTTGGTTACTCTCACTTTCAAAGTCAGAACCATTACCTGGAGCAGTGCAGCACTGACTTAGCTGCACTGAGATCTATTTCAGGCCTTAGTGAATAATTCTGTGCCGTTCGTATTGCATTATACTCAGTGTTGCACTTTCCAGTTAGTTGTTTTGGGCACTGGAGGGTTTACTTTGTCCATGACAAAACTGTGCAAGAAATGTACTGTACTGTTGTCTACCAAAGGGCATAGGTAAAGAGTCCATTATATCTCTTTCACCATTTGAATATTACAGGAGCTGAGTAAAATAACTTCATTACTCTATCGGTAAAGTGGAAACACACCTGCTAATGAAGGAACAGCTGAAGTTTTCCACAAGAATGCACTTCCCAAAAGGAAATTTCACATTTCTCCTTCAAGAATCTTTTTATTAACAAACAATTGACAAAATATTTTTGATTGAAAATGGGACTAAAATTTTGATAAGAAATCAGGACTGGGAATGTAGATATTGAAAAGCCGTGCTGTGACGTTATCCACCTCTCATGTGAGCCAATTTGAAATTACATGATTCAGTTCTTTGTGTGGGTTTGGATGTGATGGAAATATCACATTTGGGGAGGTTTTGTTTCTCAATAACCATGGTTTCTGTGAGAAGAAAAATCTTCATTAAAAGAAACCCAAAAGTAATGATGGGAAGAAGGGGATCTGCCAAAACCAAGTAGTCCCAGTCACTTTTTCTCTGCTAGGACAGCATCAGCTTGAGCCAACCCCGAGTGCTCTCACCTGCACAGCTCTGCAGGGCTGCCTGGGGAGCTCTGTCCTCACTTGGCCTTAGCAGCACCATCTCTCTCCAACATATTGCTTGCAGCGCTTTAGTTAATGCTATCTAGAGGAGCTCAGTATAGAGCAGTCATCCTTAGTATTCAGCCTTTTTAAGCAAAGCAGTGCCCTTCATGTAACAACTTTTCCCCAGGGAATATCATTAAGGAAAATCCAGGTAAGGAAAGTGACAAGTGAAAACCTTGTTAAAAATTTAAATTCCCTAACAAATGTTCATATTTGTATGCCCATTTTCTTGGGCTTTAAAAATATAAGCTGTATTTAGAAGCAGCTTAGATCCAAACCAGCTAGAGTAAAAAGGTATTATTGAAGGAATAATTAATAAACTTTTACAAATATCTGAGGCACAGTTTTATGTGTAACTATCCTGCATCCTCAGGTAATCAGACAGAAATCCTCCCTAAGAGAGGGGTCCTGTGGATGAAGGTCAAGAGTAAAGCATTCAAACAATGCACCACCTACTTATGCCACAGAAGGGAGTAAAAAGTTAGCTGAAATCTTATATTCTTATGTATTTTCACCCACTTGTCAACAAATGAAGGAAATTTCATATGCAACTAATGATCTTTTCCACTAGCTTTCAGGAACTATAAAGTTCTTTTGTGTCTGTCAGTATTATTTTTGGCTAAGTGACCCAATGCAGGAAAGGATAAGGGTGTATTGGGGGCAGATGATCTTATTCACTGGGGCAAAAAGCACAATTTGGCCACCTTGATATTTAGACCATTCAGGTGCTTTAAAACCACACCAAACATTTCACATGCTTTAGCAGCACACATGAAGCTTCAGCAGAGTGGTCAGCAAGACAGGACCCCATAAATCAGCCCGTGGCCACAATATGGGGACTAGTGGTTACAAGCACATTAAGGGAATTCAGAGATGAGATGGTAAGGCGCCAACTCATTATAGTGACAAACAGCACCCAGCTGCAGGAACGTCTGCTCACAGAGCCAGACACCTGCCCTTGCCGGCAGCACTGCTCTGAGCCCACAGGCTGCGAGAGGACAGCTGTGCTGGCACCATGGGACAGGGACAAATGATGGCCCAGCCAGCCAAAGCATGAGCCCAGCTCAGCCTGGTGGCACCTGCACCCTCCAGTGCAGGGCAGACTGGTCCTGTGTCCTACAGCAACAGGGGAAACTATTATCTTATATGATGACCAAAAAAAGCAACAGAAGTAAATTCCCCTTCTTAATTTCCACAATCAGTTGATCAGTTATAGATTTAATGGAGCCCCAACCTGAACTAGATTGCAGCAGAGGAGAAATCCTTACTGATAACGAATATGAAATTCAGGAACATAGAAGTGGAGCAAAGTGCAAGCAGCAAAGCTGAAAAGTAGTCTTTGGAGGGGCCCAAGCAGAAAGCCAGGGAAAAGACAGTGCCCAGGAATGTTAAAAAAAGTCATAACCCTAGAGACACTGCCCCAGAACTCTTTCAGGGACTTGGGAATTGCTGAAGGGCACTGCTGACTGTTTTACAGACAAATGGTGAGGTGTGGAGGCTAAGAAAAAGATGTTCATTTAAAGATAGACAAAAATAAATAAACTGCAGACATCAGAACACTCATTCTCTACGGGAGGGCTTGGTTTAACTAGATGTGCAGGCCCTCATATAGGATCTGCTGAAGGCTAGAAATAACACGTGGGTAATCATAACACTAATTTAATGGAGTAGTTTTCCTCAGACTCCTTTGGCTATTCATGAAGCTGAGGCTCCTTACCTTGCTGTCCAAACCAGATGTCCTAAATAAGGCAAATACCTCAGGCAATACATTATTCTTGTTCCAGCTAAATGTGTTTTATCAATATTGAACAGATTTACTCAAAAATTATGGTATTAAAAGTGAAAAAAGCAGGAGAACATGAAACCAGCTGCAGTTCCTTAAGTAGGATAACAGCTATTTAAGTTATTCACTAGAATTCATACAAAACTGGAAGAAAGTTTTCAGTCTAAGTAGTTTCAAGGATTTAGTTCAGGCCCCAGAGGGCAGCAGTTCATTCAGGAATGGGACACGACAGTAACAGGCATGAATAAGAGTCTTCTTTAGATTACAAGGACAAGTCTTTAGGATAAACTAAGGGTCTCCAAGATATCACAGCACATAATCAATTTAAGGACCCAAACAGCAACTAATGTAAAGCTTGTTTCAGTAATGACATGACTCAGCTGGGCCTGTTACTCCAAACACAGGAAGTCAAAGATATTATTTATCAGATTACATATGGAAATATAATCGAAGCGCATGCTGAAGTGAAGGTACTGTGGTCCCTGTCGTGGTGAGGCAGACTGTAGCACTGAAGGGACCCTGAAGGAGCCCTGCCTCTGCTTGTCCCCTCACAATTCCCTTCCAGAGCTGCATTCCTGTTAGCAACCTGCATTAAGGGACAGCTTTCAGTGCAGAGTCGAGCTTTAATTCCCAAATCTATTCAAAACCAATACTTCAAATGGAATTGTCATTTTTAATGGAACCAAGCTGTGCTTTCTCCTTACCCCCCTTTCATAAATGTCAGAACAAACTCAGTTGGTTTACTCATTTACAACAGAGAACCTTTCACCATTGAAAAACATTGCATAGCTGTGGTTCAAGGGTAGGTCATCATCTCCATAGTTTTGAGATCCAGAGACAAAAAGCTTCATAAGGCTTTTGTTACCATAGCAAACAAAAGCTGCAAATGATGTAAATAAAAGAAATAAAACTGTGATTGCATTTCCCTGAGATTAGCAATGACAGCTGCCCATGTATCAAGGAAAGCAGAAAACTACAAAACTAATCTGCAAATACAATTACCACTTTTTTAATATTTAAATGTGAAGCTTATGCTATAATGAACTAATGCACCAAATTAATTTCAGATTGCCAGGTATTACAGAGTCTCTCAGTTCATTTCTAATTGCTCTTTCGAAGTTCTATACTCTGAAATGAATGTCAAGGTACATCATCCAGGCCTGAGCATTTTGTAGATCTTCCTAGATCTTCCTTTCTCAGACACCTCAAAAGCATTCCTCAAACATTTCTTTATGAGTCATAGCGCTTCATAGAAACAAAGTCACAGAAGATTAAATTGCATGTCAATTACTGTAATTTCTTTTTTTCTTCAAAATACTACTTTGATGAAAGACTAATAAACTTAATTTTTTTAAACAACCTGATTACTATATAAGCATAGTATCAAGTAGAAATCCATGCAACAGCAAAATCTTTTGTCCCTGCAGCAAACTCTCAAACAATTCCCATTGAACCTATAGTTTCATTTTCCACAGTAAATCTACCCATTGGGCTCATGGTAAAGACTAAACCTAAAATAATATTACAAATGACTCCACTGAGCTTGCAGCAAATTATGAGTTTTATAGGTGTAAGGGGAAAGGAGGTTTTATGGTAACACTAAAATGACTGGTGCAAAACACTATAAAGCTTCCTGCTGCTTGATAAAGAAGTGCTCCATATTTAAGAGGCAAAAAAGGTATGCGAAAATCTGCATAAAATAATGGAAATTGTTTCTCTAAGCAGTTGGACATACTTAGATGTGCATTTCTTAGATCTGTTACAGGCTAATAAAAACAAAAGACCTCCAAGTTCTTTCCTTTGTTCTTATACTCACAACACAGGAGCAGTATGTGTGGTACAGTTTGAGGGCTGTAATACTGAGCTCCATCTTCAAACTTAGAAGGAAAGAGCTTCAGTTTGCCCAAAATATTTACATAAGCAAAACTGAACATGATTTTATAGTCAAAAGGCAACTATTCCTTAAATATTCTTCAAGACATGATTGACCACTGCCTAGAGGATGGTTGATTAAAACCCTTGGGAATGGAGAATTTTCCTGGTGCTTAGAAAGAAGTCCTCTCCTTGCAACCACACATTTTTAAAACCAGAGTCCACACAGAATCCTAGTTCTGCAGCAGTTTACTGGCAAGCTAAGCAAGCTGGGTCCAATTACGAAATGCACACCTTTGAAATTGTGTACTTCTATTCTTTTTAATAATTTTCTAACATGTTAACAATTTTGCAGAAACCTGATCAGCAGACCTGCAAAGGAAATATCCTCCCTCTCTAACAAAGATTTATGATGTTGAGTTCTCATAATTCAATACATGATGAAAAATAAACCTATTAAACAAAGATTTTAATCTTTTTTCTTATTGTGATGAATTATCAATATCATGCTTTATCAATCATACAGTATTACCTAAAAATAGAGTTGATGAGAGCTTTTCTGCTGTACCCAAGTTTTAGTCTTAATAAATAGCCATTAATATCTACTATAAAAAATGATCAAATGAAGAGATGCCCTTCCACTTTGCATCCTGATGAAGAATAAATGTCTTGCAACTGTAAGAGTTGCTCAGTGCTATTTCAACCATCGCTAGTTCCATTTGCAATAATGTCATCCTTCAAACGCTGGCAGTGATTACAGCCTGAAAAATGTTATGCTTACTGGTGGGTTTGTTTGGGGACTTCATGAAGCTTTTTGCAAATCACCATTTAAACAAGAATAAAAAAAGGAAAACAGCAAATTAACTAACTCCTGGACAAATAGATAATATTTCAGGCCACTTCAAAGATTCCTCTTATCCACATTGCATGACCATCCACACTGTACGTGCAGAAACCAGCACGTGGCAAGTACTGTACTTCTAAACCAGCAGGTATGACATTTTATAAATATTTTTAAGCCTAGGTTTCATATTTTACACTTACAGTTCATTGCTACTCTACCAGGTTTTGTACAGTTCCTTCATTTTTAATGTTAAAACAGTATTGACAAAGTTAGTCAAACAATATTCATCTTGCTTAACAACTAACCAATTCACTGAAATGATAGTTTCCTATTTCTCATGCCTCAAAAGTTAGAGGTAAGACAGGCTTAAGTAATACAGATGCAGAGCAGCAAACATTAAACCTTGAGGAAAATAATAAATTAACAAAATGTGCTTTGATGTTACTTCTCACAGAGCTACAGCACATTGACTGGAGTAGTGGGAAAATATCCTGGCAGTTAAACAAGTATCGTCAAACTCATTGATTTCCAATCTCTGCATTACAAGTGACAGAAGAGAGCCAGAGTTTGACACAAAAATAAGAACAAATTCATGTTTTCAGAATGAAGCTCTACCACAGTTTCATGTCCTTAGCAACATATCTATGCTGGATTAAGATTGTGGTGAGAGAGATCAGAAGAAAAATCAAGTGACTGGATGGTCAAGGGATATTTCCAGTTGGCTCTTGCAATATTCAGGGCTGCAAAACTGCACAAAATTGGCGTCTGTCTAACTGCAACACAGTGTCATATAAAGCACTTCCAAGTGATTTCATCATTATCTGCTTCTGGCTATTTGTTAGAGCTATTTTTTTTTTTCTACTAGGAATAAAAATTACATGAACGACTTTTGCTTAATTGGTTTTTTAATTTTATTTGTAAAAACTACTTCCTTCTCATTGAACAAATATTAACAGAGAACTACTTGCACCTATGGCTTTTTGAGGAAAGACCAGCTTGGCAGGTCATGCCAGAGTAAGTGAACTAGAACTTGATTTAAGCAGCTTGAACCAAATTGTTCAATTGAGTAAAATTGTTCCTAATAATCTAGAGTTCCAGATCTCAAATGGTAACAGAAATAAGAAATTCCTATCAAAAGTATGTGTATTTTCATCAGGAAGAAATCCATGGCAGTGAAACATTGCATTTGTGCTTTGTTTGATTTCTGACAGACTGTTAATTATGAGAGAGTTGTTTCAGCCTTCCATCCCATTGCTTTGGATGCTCCAAGTTGCAGCAGTGCAACTACTAACTCTTGTTGCCTGGGGTAGTTATTATACATAATAAAACAAATCAGGAAGAGGAAAGATTAATTCCTCATGCAATGTGTTTCTGTCAATATCATGTCTCTTGGAAGAGAGCCTGCTGCTCTTTAGGATGCATCTCACATTTTGTGAACGTAATTCCCGGGGATAAAAAAATGCTTCTATCAGGACAGCAGCTGTGGACATAGCTAATCTTAAAGTAACTGAATTTATTGGGCAAAGAGTGGCTTTCACACAGAAACCACCTACAAAAGTGAAAATAAAATTAGGTGTTTCTATGAAGAGGGAAGAATAGTGTTATATTTTTGTAATTAGCATCACAGTCCTTCCCAAGAATTTAAGTGATCACAAGTCATGCAAAAAGCAATAAACAAACCAAGCTGAGCTCTTCATTCAACTTTCCACAACAGTTCTGATCTCAAGCACTGAAGGCATTTTGCTTACAAAAACTTTTGCTATCGAATCTTGCAGTATTTACATGCACTATATGGATAAGAAATCATACACCCATTTAATGCTTAAAAAAAAAAAAAAAATCCAAACCCACCAACACAACAGTTAAGGTTCAAAGAAAGAATTCCTTGAAAACTGTATTTTACCAGCCCTTTGTTTGAGGCTCTGCATTCATACCTTAGCTAACACTGCTAACACCCAAAGCAAGAAAATGATACTCGCTCAGTCACAAAGAAATCTGTTGCCATGGGAAACCCAAAGATATCAAATCAGGAATTGATAGAGTAAATGAAAACCCACTTTTCAGACATACAAAGAAAGTACAAGTCAACACACTGGGCTATGAAACAATTGTTATTTAATCCTAATTTAGGCAAGGGTATGTGACTTCTGGTTATGGAAGCTTATCTGCACAATCCACATGCAATTGACAATTTTTGCTTTTACTTAATATCCTCCAGAAACTCCCCTGTTCTGCCAATCTACAGAGTGGCATAAATAGACCTGCATCTCACCCCAGTGGACATTTTTCCATATAATGCCTTTCTCACACATCCCAATGGGCTCAGCAAAATAGGAAAATAATCATTGAGAATGAGCTCATCCTGGTACAGAATATTATGTTAAACTCCTTTTTAAGATTAACACTTACAAGTTACCTTCCAAAAAACCTAGAGTCTCCCCTCAGATAGAATTCAAGTACAAACTCCTAAGCACTCATCGATAACAGCTCATTTCAAGTGATTCATAACTCACTTCAAAAATTTGTTGTAGGTGTTAACTTGTGCAAATCTAATTTCAACAAAGTTTTGCTGACAAAGCACCAAAGTTAAATAATTTGTAACTTGCTAATGACAAATGAGATGGAATGCACTGGCATTACTGTAATAGTTTCATAATTTACTCAATATCCAGGGGATTAAAACTTTATTATGAATCAATAATCCATCAACCATGGTGTTGTGAAGCAAATCTGTTATTGGTATTTAAATTTCTACTAAAATTCCTGAGTGAAACAAAAGCTTGGGATGTTCTGGTCAGCTTTGACAAAAATAACTGCATTGATTTAAAAAAAAAAAAAAAAAAAGTGCATCAGCAAAGTGCTTTGCTTCAGTCAGAGTTCAGATTTTAAGGTATCCCAGAACACACTTACAGTCTCAATAGTTAAGTGCATCATGAACATTACTGGTGAACACAAGACCATTTTTCAACACTGCAGTTCAGACAAGTCAAATACTCTCAGCTCATTTCAGATCAGTATGTATTATTCTAGCACTGTAATTCATCTTCCTGATAGAAATTGTGCCTCAGGCTCTCATACAGTCTTTGCCAAATTAAAAAAATAAAAATTATGATACCTTCTGAAATTAAATTCCAATTTCGTGCTATGCTTTTCCAAGTTCTTGACTTATTGTCACTTGCACCAAAAGGTAGAAGCTCCCTAGCATTCTCCTGTCACTGACTGCTGCTCAGACCTGCAAGTGACTCACAAAACACCCAGCTGAGATTTTGTTTACTTGTTTGGTTCAGTTTCAAGGGTCCATAGCATCATGTACATAAATACTTTGATGTGTCACTCTATAGAGGTTGCTCATGAGAGAGCAACTTCAGATGCTAAATATTTATCTTAACACTATTAGTCATTAGACAGTAATTCAGACTCATTATTGTGGCAGGCCTCCAATTTTATTCTTGAGCTCAAAGAGAAAACACAAGCACTCTGCTGTGACATTCCTCCACTCTTATTTAACGGCCAGAGAACAAAACTGTAGGTTCCTTATTCACCTACAGGCTCCCTGGCATGTTTAGACCAACAACCCCTGCCATGAGTAAGATGGCAAAAAATGTTAAGATTAGTTAGAACTTGCTCTTTCGAGAAAACTGTACCCTGCAAGACAGATTTTCACAGGAACAAATTTACAGTCTAGACCACTTTGATTTCTACTTGTTTGCAGAAGTCACCAAGTGTTACATTCTCCCTAAAAAGAATCACTCCCCTGGGAGGGGCAGAGTCACTGTAGCAGGAGTACTGGAGTTGCCTCATCTTGGAATAAATAAAGAACATGCATTAAGGGTTTGCCCCTAGCAAAAGTGACAGTAAGTGTGCAAAAGCTGAAATCTGTGAGCATCCTGTCTAATGAACACATTTCCAGGTCTGCCCTGTAATGGCATGCTGGCTGGTAACCGAAAAGTTTTGCTTGCAGCTTGCATTTCAACACATGTCCAAATAATCTACTTGACAGATAATGAAACCTCTTGCAATTACCTTTAGCTTGAAGCAGAGTTCTTCAAATATCATTTTCATATTGATTTGTGATGAAGTTAATTATGTTTTCCTGCAAGCTGGAACCCACAGCCAAAACCAGAGTCTAATCAAACCAACTGGGACTAAGATATTGGTAAAAGAACCCTTAAAATGCAGAACAAAATTACTCCTGGTCTTTGACAGAGTGACTTGGCTCCCCATGGGGGATAAGGGTTAAATCTCATCACAAACTGCCAGAAGCCCTTGCAGTCCACTAACAAGGGTGGGGGATTACCAGGAGCTCCACATCTGTTATTGACAATGCTGATGAGCCTAATTGGCAGCACACAGCTGATCCCCCGGAAGCAACAGGGGAGAGAAACAAATAAAGAGCGCAAAGGTGGATAAGACAGTTAGAGCAATGCACTTCCCAAAGCGGTGCTGGATAAGCTTCTTGCACACTGGAGTTCACCAGCCCCTCCAGCAGAGAAGCATTCAAGGCTGGGGGGTGCTGCAGGTCCAGGGCAATAATGGAGGTCTGGCAGACAAAGAACAGATGTACACAAACAACAAACATGACAAAGAGTTGTCCAGAATGGCCACTACTTTCTGGTAGAACAGACATGCCCTACCTGCCCCCCCACAAAATTATTTGCTAAAGAATTATAGTTCTGACTTCTCAGCAAAATCCTGATGTCTTTCAGTATTAAGCTTATTATTACAACACTTGTTTAAACAAAAAATTTACCTAGATTTTACATTTTATTTCAGATCTATTTTAAGAATATTCTCACAGTTATACAACACCTAAAGCAGGATATTCTTGTTCATTACGAAAATATAACCCTCCTCCAGTATGAATTGGCTCTGAACAGGCTCACTCTCTGCAGTTCAATGGTCAAGTTGTTACAGCATTTTAGAAGCCATCTCAAGAGTCAGTAGAAAAAAATTATGTCATCAGGCCTAATATCATAAAATTACATAGAACCCTGATTCCCAAAGTGACCTTTGCTCTTTCATTATCACTTACAAAATACAAGTTGCCGTCCAAGGAATTTTAATAAATGAGTGTCCCCTTGCAGGCGCTACCCTACACAACTGGCTTCCCTTCTTTCAAGCTTCTTTCCCCACAAGATCCCAGCTGCCAAGGCATGCTGTTAAGTCCATGAATTACTCTTAATTAAAACATAATTAGAATGCTGATGTCACCACATGCCAGAAATATGCCAAAAGGAGAGCCAAAGTCTGCAATTAGTGAGCAACTGCAGCTACAGAGAGCCTTGAGAAAAAGCAAAGGCAGGTGGAAGGTGTGAGTCCACCCTGAGTACAGCTCCCTCTTGCACTCTGTCAGACTGGCTCCAGCCACCAATGACACCCAGAGCGACCTCGGTTTCCTAATTGGTTGTAATGTGTTTGAAAGCCATTGGAAGGACTCTCTGGAGACTTTTTTTAGGCTTTTCATTAACTTGTGAGATCAATACATTCTCTCTGTACTAAAAGAATAAAAGGAACAAATTAGGACAAACTAAACCAGCTTTGAAACATTCTTGGGATTTGATAAGTACCAAGTTAGATCTACACTGGAACAGACTCTGTCATTTAATTTACTCACCTTTTGACTGAAGGTAGCCATTAGAAAGAAGAGTCTTTGAGAGATTTTGGTATCATAACCCACCTTAATATTGACAACTACAAAAATCTATCCAAACACTGTTATAGACAGTTTGTCCCAGACATCTACCTCAGTTGAAGTCAAAGTGTGCAGCAAGAGTAGGATGAGTCATCTTTCATCAGCAATCAATGACATTTTCAAGCAATGATACTTTTTTCTGTTACCATGAAATCTCAAGATGACTGCCTAGTTAGAAATTATAGAAACATCCACATTAGGAAAGGCAGGCGTGTTAAACATGCCTTTCTCCAAGGATTATCAAGAGCTAGCAGGGAAATTATTCAGAAAAGGCTCTATGACGGAAAACACACTCTGGCAGATCCTTCAATTCTTTCCAGTCTTTTTAAACACACTTCTCTCATTCTGAAGTTTATTCACAAATTTTATGAGTTTGTAACTAATAACCTTCCAGGTGGCATTTGTCAACACATCTTGGAGTGCTGAACTGTTACGAGATCTGTTTCACCATTTGGGATTAGGAACGCCTCATCCCAAACACCTCAAAAATCCCCAGATCAAGCTTACAACATCAGCTGCATATTAAGCAAATTTATTTCACTTGATATCGAAATGAGTTACTTTAGTGAAACAAACATAAAATTATTTTTCCTTCATGTTCAAACAGCAGCCAGAATTCAAAGGGCATTTGGAGTGCTTGCTGAAAGGTGTCTGCAAGCTTTGGTCCAGTACCCATATCATGAGCCTGCTGCAAGAGTTCCTCAGATATCTCTTGGGGCTTTGGATGCATCTCAAGTCCACAAGCCTTTAGATCCCTCTCCAGGCACATGAAGATTTCAAAGCAGGACACATCAATTCAGCAATCAAACCTTCAGTTTGGACAGGCTTCTCCTCTGGCTCCAGAAGGCAGCCCTCCCATTCTGTTTATTCTCACATGCTTTAACTGAATTCCTTGCCATTTCATGGACATTACTGTAGATTTGTTTTACATGATCAGGAAACAAGTTTTTAAACATGTGTTATGCATTAAATATCACATATATTCAACAGGGAAGGAAAAAGCATTTCTGGAGCACAGTAATTTTACAGACTGTGGTTTCTAATAAATTTTCACAGCAGCCCTAAATGCATTAGCAAGTTCCAGTTTATTGTCAAGCTTGTGCACAACATCCCTCAGTGACATGTCAAATCTCCACCAAGGCAGCTGAACTCCTAAAGCTGTCCTCATTGGCAGGAAACTTATCAGATTAAATTGCTACCTCTTGTCAGGTAAAGATGTATGATCCGATATCCCCCGATGCTGATGACACAAACTGTTCTTTCACTTTGGATCTATTATGAATCTCCAGTGTTTCTCACTATGAGCAAAGATGTATCTCGTGGTGAGAGGAAATATTCCTTGCTGACCACTTTAAGCGTGGTTTACCATAAACATAGACACAGGAACACAAAATTCCTAAATTGTTTAAATTGTTTTGTTCACTTTTTAACTTTTTTCCAGGGTATTTGCTTACCCGTCTAGAGAATCAAAAAATAAAAGTATTTTCATTGCCTCTTGTCTCACATGCTGTTTCCATAGAGTTACCCAAATGCAAATTTACTGTTTCCAAGAGCTGGAGCAGAGAGGTTAGACCCTTCCAGCCTTAGCAATTCTGTGATTACTGTGCCTTTCTGCTACTCTTTACAAGACCCTTGAAACAGAGTTTTGCAAAACCTGTTACTTCTGTGGGTCCTGATTACACCCAAGACTTGAGGAACAGAACAGAAAAGAGCCAAATACCCTAAGTTTTCATTGTGGTATTTTCAAATAATTACAAATCCAAATCCTGCCGCTGACTTACTTATTCAAAACATCATCATACAGCTCTGGAACCTAGGCTATTTTAAAGGACTTCCCTAAACTTGGATGAAAAATAAAACCAAATAAACACAAACAATTTCTGACGTACTTGCACAACAAAGTTTTGCTAGACTCCTTTATAAGCTGCATTTACACAAGCCGAAGCTTAAACAAGTTTTTCATTTCCACCTCTCACCCCCCCAAGCTCCCCATTCATTAGAAATGGAAAATAAGTTTCAGAGTTTTTTTTCTTGAAAGAACAAAGCAATAACTCTGTCTATTGGGGAGAGAAGTAACTGTTTTCCTCTGTTTTTAAGTTATCAACTGGAAGTTCTAAGCAATGCAACTTAGGACTTTTTAGGCCAGAGACACAGAACTTAACTTTCCAAACTGTAAGGGTGCAGCTCAACAGAAGGTGGCACAAAAGTTTGATTCAACGATTTAAACCAGAAACTCCTAAGAGCAGGCACAAACTTTTCCCAAGTCCTCTGAAGCACTAATGCTGATTAGTACTTTATTTCCTCACCTGCTTGCAGGAACACAGATTGCTTACTCTGTTCTTATCACAAACTGAAATGGCTCCAAGCAGTGCCTGGGAGCATAATTTTAAAAAAAATTGTGCCCCAGAGAAAGCTGCCGAGAAGCCTGAGCTAAGTCAGAAATGCACTCACAGCTTTTCCAACTGACAGCCAGAGAGGAGTTGCATAGCAAGTTCAATAGGCATCAGATAGAAGGTAATGCTAGAAATTTTCTGGGATTTTACAAAATTTTGCAAGCTTCCCAAAGACAGCTGAATGGAAGTTCAAGCTACCAAAAGTCAACACAAAATAGGTAAGAATCTAGAAATGGCAAGAGTAGGTATCAAGCAGTGTTTTTAGAAATGGTACAATTGGTGAATAAAATATTTCTAACTTCTTCACTGAAAGCTTAAATGATGATAAAATGTTCAAAAAATGATACTTTTTTATCCCCTTTTATGTCTTGCATAAAATGGACTCTTTCCACTAACCTCTTCTATGATCCTAGACCCCAATTTAGATAATTCCATTATCATCTTCAAAGAAGAAAGATATATTAGGAAAATGAAGCTATAGACTAATGTTACCTTATTAAAATCCTATTTACATAGAATTAACATAAATACAAGTTGGTAAACCATATGCTATCACATCTGTTCCTCTGTGTATTCATAACCAGACTGTCCCCTATAGGGCTCTCAAATTAATATGCATTAGAATATATTACAAAGTATTTTGATTCTCTTGACAATATAATTTGCAGCTAGATTATTTGTAGGCTTCTAGCTTGGAATTATTACTGTTGCACTATACATCAGCTGTTTCTTCCAGTGTGATTAAAGTACAACACCTGGCTCTCCCACTATTAAAACTTTATAGAATTGTGCCAATTGCCAAATGCTCACTTCTTTATAGTCCAAATATTTTCTGTTTGAAAGTGTCAGAAAATTTCAGTCCTTTACCAACCATATCACCATTTAGGAGCTTTTTTTCCTCCATCTTCCAGGACACTTAAAATATGTCAGATACCAGCATTGTTTACTAATTAGCTTAGGAAAGAATACATAACAGAAAAAAGCTTTAAATCTGTAGCTTAATAGACAAAAACTCAATTTCAGCCACCAAACATTCTAGAAATATAGGTTTGCATTTCCGATGAAACCAACAGATGCCTCCCTGCACCGAATAAAGCAGGTGCTTGTATTTGCTCTTGAAGGCTATGAAGAATATTTTGGGCAATCAGCAAAGTCCTTTATGCCCTACTGTTTTTATAATTATATTTATTCTTTTCTTTGCGTACATTGTATGACTAAAAACCCACCCACAAAATCTGTCTTTTCTTCAGGTCGACCTACAAGGCTTAGGAAAAAGCTACAAGATTTAGTAACTAAAAAGGTTTAAAAACTAAATGCCAAAAAAAAAGAAAAAAAAAATACAGAGAGAGATTTGGAACTAGTAAGGCCTCTTCTTCACAGGGGAGAGACAGCCATCAAGGGCTACCTACCAAAGCCTGTTCACAGGCTGTAACTGTAAAATGCTTCTGCTGAAGAAAGGCTACAGCTCCTCCCATCCTTTCCAACCTCAGGATCTCTATTTTAGTGTTTTTTCCTTGAATAGCTCAGGAAATAAACCAGGAACTGCCAAAACCATGATTAGAGCTGCCCAGGTGAGGCAGAGCTACAGCCCAAAGGAGGCTGTGGGTGCTCTCATCCCCTCAGCCAGGCTGGGAGGTGCTGGCCACCCTCCTGCAGCCCAAATGGCCACACACGGCTCCCTCACACTCCTGGAAACTGGGGATTAAAACCCAACCAGCACAGGAAAATGCCAACTTACTTCCTGAGAGCATCTTTTAAACCTAACCAAATACAAACAAATCAACTAAACCCACCAGGTTTTGTCTTTTTTTGCTTTACCTGAGCCAGGGAGAGCTCAGAAGGTCTCTTCCTTGAAGGAGCTCCAGCACTCCCACGCTGCTCCTCAACAAGTCCCTCACAGGGGGCAAAATGTCCTGCCAGACCCCAGCCATGGCTCCAGGAGCCTCTGCTGGTGTCCAGTTTGGTGGGGCAGGGCGAGCAGCCAGAGCAGTCCCACAGGGCCAAACTTCTCCACCTGCCGCCCTCACCTTCCGAGGGGAGCGGCAAATGGCACCAGAGCCAACCCTCCCCAGCTGAGGGCAAAGTCTGAGGGCCTCCATTGGCCCCTGGGCAGCAACGAACCACTCGGCTTAATTAGCAACACCTGTGACCCAACGAGCCCCGAGCCACCTGCCCCACACACCTGCTGTCCCCTCTGAGTGAGAGCTGCTCTGCTTAATGTGGTGGTCTCTGAAGCAGTGCCGGAAAGTGTTACTGCAAATTTCTTCTCTGTGGATAATCTCACGGTTGAACTTCAGAACTTCCGAGAAAAAAGTGTATATTTGTAAATCAGAATTGCTTTTCGTTGCTGGGCTGCTTTAGGGTTTGGATTTCTAGAATATTTTCCTATCCTAGAAGCTTAAAGTCCCTGAGGTTTTTTTGGATAACTGTGAAGTGCTCCCAGTCTAGGCCAATGCTCTTATTTTAAGTGTACAATGCTCCACAGGTGCTCTGTTCACAGCTGGGGAAACTGAGGCTCAGGAACGTGGCTGGAATGGCACCCCTGGTCAGGAAGAGCCTCCTCATCCTCAGCGGGGAATGCTGGGGACACACTGCCTTCCTGACCACCCACCATTCAGGCTGCCGAACATCCCAGGAAAGTTTTAAGATAGTCACACACCCAGGGGTGCAAAAGTATTTACATTGTTCTTACTTTTATACACTTGGACCAACATTTTCTCTTCCACATCTCACAGCTGAGCTTGTATTAATGCCTCAATGCCCCAAGACTGATTGCATGATAGTTGAAGGGCTTTAGATATGAATTATTAATAGATCCTGCCTTAAAACTCTTGAAGTAATACCAAAAACTATGCCTGAGTTTTCAAAAAATGTAGAGGAAATACACTGTATTGAAAATGTTATTGGAAGGTTTTTCCTACTGGACTGATTTACTTTCGCAGCTCTGGAACCCAACTCATTATGTTTGAATTTTCAGATTCTGCTAACAGAGGAAAATATCCAACATGGCATCCTCTTTTTATCCACAGAACAAGGAGAAACGTTAATGAAACAGTCCTTCCCCTCAGTGCATTTTTTTTCCTGCAGTTGTGTGCTGTGGCAGGCCCTGGCTCAGGAGCCGAGTGACAGCAAAGGCCAGGCACAGCCTGCTCTGTCCCAGCAGTGTCACAGGAGCTCTGTAACTTGTCATTAGTCAGGCAAAGCCGACACAGAACATGTGAATTTAGGTGTTAGGTATAAACTGCACCTTTTCTGGGATCAGAGGAGATTCAGAGTGAGAAAAAGAAAGATAAAGCTGAACAGTCCTCAGCTTGTTCCACACTGCGTCTTCTTCTCCAAGACTGAATCCGTGCTACTTTTGTTTTCATGCTTAAACAATCCTCTGCCTGGCACTCCACTAAAAGATGCAGCGATGCACTGCGGGAGACAGTGAGGGCTGTGTCCTCTCCTGGAATGAAAAACAGCCTTAAGAATAACAGATCATCATCAATTTTCACTGGTTTTAGGTAACAGAGCAGGAATTACCATATTCAAAAAGCAAATCAGTTGAGCAGTACAAGGATGGAAGCCATGCAGACAGGATTATAATTGTTTTTTAATTTTGACCTGCAACTACTAGATTATTCTGCTTTATAATAGACATTGTGTAAAACTGAATTATGGATCAGATTGCTGCATAAGGTATTAGAGAAATATGTGAACTCTAAACTTCCCACATGCAATGTCATCATGCCTGCAAAATTTCCTTCAGTTTTGCATATTCATTAATTGCTTGAGTTGTCATGGTCTTAAATTCTGAAGTGTTTCATTAATTTCCAACCTAGACACGAATACAATGATTTTTTCAGCCAGAGGCAAATAGATTGGATCAAGAGTAATCCTACTGAGCTTTGAGTTTCAAAGTAGTGATCACAAAGGGTCTCTCAGTTATAAACCAGTGACCCTTTTGAATAGTATTCACATATAATTAATATAAGCATGTCTTAATAAACCATATGCTCACTCAGCTGTTCTTTGCTGTATTAATAATAAGGCTGTCCCTAAGGGACTCCAAAATGAATGTATATTAGACATATGTATCCTAATAACCAGAAGGTATCACAGTTGTACTTGTCTTACTTTAGATAAGTATTTAACACAGCATTATTTTAATGACTTTAAGAAAACATATGTCCCTGTCAGCTCAAAAATGCAGTTTATGAGATAGAAGATAAGATGGATATTGGGATAACAAAGCTCACAAATGCCATTTAACATTAATAACTAATGGGATTGATAATAATGTGTATCTAACAATCTAATACTCTTTAAAAGAAAAGGGGAAGTGACTCTAAGGCAAAGTGCAACACAACAAAACCTCTGAAAATATCATATAATTTCAGGTCTCATTTGCTGTTGCTCATTACCTTATGACACAGACTATAACAGAGTATTGCTCTTCACAGCATTAAAGTAGGCAAACCTATTTAAATAAAATAATCACCATTATCTCGCACAAGGGTTCAATTTGGAGTGATCTGAAATTTCCAATGATGTTTTATTCTTATCTGATTTATCACAAGCAATTTATTTTATAATAGCCTAGCTCCCCCATACTTTCAAAAGTAAAAGTGGCAAAATAAAATTCTGATCAAAATCCTAGAGTGAGAGAAAGCATCTCTGATTAACAAAATAGACAAATATTAACTGGAGTAAAAATTCCCGCCTATGTCTCTCACTTTCCAAAGGAAAGCCTGATCACTGATTTTTTCCTTTCCTAGGATGGTTCTCATAGAAAGCTTTGACAGAGAACAGAGTCATCGTGCTGTGATTTATTAAAATGTGAATATGTCCTTGTGTAATGAAAGAGCATTATGGCACAGGAGGGTCAGGAAGATGCTCAGAGGGCTGGAGCACCTCTCCAGTGAAAATGGGCTGAGAGAGTTGGGGCTGCTCAACCTGGAGAAGAGAAAGATCTGGAGACACCTCAAAGCCCCTTCCAGTGCCTAAAGGGGCTCCAAGAGAGAGGGAGAGGGACTTTGGACAAAGGCCTGGACTGACAGGACAAGGAGAAATTGCTTCCCACTGCCAGAGTGAAAGGTTAGGTGGGATATTACGAAAAAATCTTTTATACTGGGAGGGTGGTGAGACACTGGCACAGGTTGCCCAGAGGAGTTGTGGTTTCCCTATCCTTGAAAGTGTTCAAGGCCAGGTCAGACAGGCTCTGAGGGTATTGTTATGGTTTTCTGGTGTTTGGTTTGGTGTGTTTTGTTGTTTGTTTTTTGTCTTTTTTCTGGGACGGGGTCAAGATTAAAAAGAAAACTGTTCTCCATGTGTCCCCATATGACAAGAAACAGGAAAGTATTCCTAAGAGTCAGGTATATTTTCTTAGTAGCCAATTGGATGGAAAAAGGGTATTTGCTTTTTTATTTGTAAAACTTTGCTACCACTTGCAATCTGCACATCTTATCCTTCCTTGAACAGAGATCTGTATGGCCATGATAAGCTCCCGTATCAACTGTCTTGTATATATACACCTGGATGAATAATTCATTAATAACCTTTTCTTGCACTGTTTCCCATGAATGCCTTCTCTCCTCTCCCATTTCACTTTCACTCTGTGCCATTTTAAATACAGATAGAAGAGTTGGGGTTTTCTTTTTTGGGTAGGTTTTTTTGGTGGTTTTTTGTTTGTTTGTTTCTTTGTTTTGGGGTTTTTTTGTTTGGTTGGGTTTTTTTTGTTTTGGTTTTTTTTGTTGTTGTTTTTGGTGGTGGTGGTGGGGGGGGTTTTTTTTGGTTCTTTTTTTTTTGTGGGGCTTTTCTGCTGTGAGTAATGACCATAGGTACCCTGAGCAAAGGGGAAACCATATGAGTGTTGGAGGCGCCCCAAATAATACACTCATGTTGAAGAAAGTTTGCAATTATCATTCTACCCCTTCTCCAGCTCTGCAGAATAGAGACAGCTCACAGAAGAGCTCAAAGTTACAGCTCCAGTTTTCTGAGCAGATGTGATCCCCACCTCACAAGATCCTCTGGTAGTTAACAATACACTTGTCATTTTGAATCAGATAAAAAGCAGCTGTTCTTTAAGCTTTCATTTAAAAAAAAATACAAACTCTTCTGCAACAAATGGCAATTAACTGTCAAAAGGGGAATATTGAGAGCAGTTCTCTAGATAAAATGCTTCTGTTTATCATTAATTTATAACAGTGCATCACAACTTGAGAAGTAGATGCAAGAGTCATAGAATAATGAAGCCTGAATATTTTGATCAAAACAACTGCAGCAGGTTCAACATCTCCACTGGGCTAAGTTAGCTGAATTGAAATGTCTGGTCTCAGTTGCTTGTTGCCGTGTTGTGCTTTCACCAGCTGACACAAGGAAACTTCTTTTCCTGACAAAAGACAAAACATTTCTGCCAGCTGAGGTGACATTGTGTTCATTCAATAATGATACAAGGCCCTGAGGTTCTTCGGCAAGAAAGATAACAAAGAGAATCCTCATTAACTAACTGCAGAAGAATGAAGGTCAACCACAGAGAGAATTTCATGCTTACATGTCAGTTAGAACATTTGTTCTTCATTAATTCTTTAAACCCAAGCTGGGATATCATCTAGCAGCATTTTAATGTCCTGCACTCCATCAGAAATAACTCTTAGGATGTGGATTTCTTTGCACAGTGCTTAAGAGGTTTTTTTTATAAGCACTTGACTACACATCATTGGACACTAATAATGTTTTAGGATTGTTACAAGACTGGATGTAATACAGGAAATAAAGGTTTGGGTATATCAATATGAAATAAATGAGGACTGACATAATATATTCCAAGAAACTCATTATAGGGACATATAAAAATACCACCACTATTTTTTATGTTTGTGTACTACTTTGTTATTGTATTTTTAACTGTTTTCTGGTGAATCAAAACATCTTATTTCTGTCAAGAATATACTCCCCACAATGGAAGAGTTAAATGCAAGGTAGTGTATTTTCAAAAATTCAGATGCAACTATAAATATTTAGATCTATTTACATCTGGGGAGTTTTGGATATAAACTGTGTAATTACCCACTAAAAAAATGATACCCACACCCTTTTTTCCTTAGACTTTATATAAAAAAAAAATCCATGTGTCATTTTGTGAAATAATGTTCTACATTTTTCTCTTCCTGTGATGGCCACAAAAAAAATCCCCCAAGCCAATAGCCTGCATGTTTATTGTCCTTAAGTACAGTTCAGCTCTCATAGAAGTAAGAAATCATAAAACACATTTCATACGTGTATATATGTGGGTGTGTACATCTCTCTCTTGCTATCTATATCTATCTATATCTATATATCTATATCTATATCATCTATATCTATATATCTATATCTTTATCATTTATATCTATCTATCTATCTATATGTCTTTGATGGATGTCCTTTTGATGACTTAGTTCTTCTTCCTGTGATTAGCGTTTGAGGGCATTCTGCATAAAAGAGAATGTTCAACGTGAAATTTAGGAAGACTTCCTGCAGAGCATGAGCACAAGCAGGGACCTTCATCTGGTCCTGCTCAAACTTCCAGAAGATTCCACTGACACAGCAGCACTGCCAAGCCATTGTAGCAATGCATTAGGCTGCAGGGCTTGACTGACCTGAAGCAGCTAAAGAATTCCCATACTTTCCATGCCATCAGTCCTGATAATGTCCATGCGCAAGAAAGTATCATCCTAAATATTTGCAGTTCTTTGTAATTTTGAGTTCTCTCGATACCATATGATTATTGTGCAGGTTTATTTTAATTGACGTGTTGCAATTAGAAATATCCGAGACATCAGGGAGAATTTGGGAGAGCAAATTGCCAGAGTTACTACTTCAAATGGAGAAGCTTATCCTTGTATCAAGTTTGTTCTAAAACAGTTTGTTGTAACCCCAAATGGTTTGTCCTAAGTGTCTCATATTATTGGTTATCTCTGGATTCTCATTAGAAAAATTATGATGGAGAGGTGACTGAAAAACAAGAGTATTTTAAGTAAGTGGGCTTTTACTATTTCTTCCAAATCCTCAGTGAGTTATCCTAAATCTATCTTTTCGCCAATGCCAACCTGATAACAATATATTATTTTATGAGCACTGTGCGAATAGAGAAGCCCTCTTGTCTCTCAGCAGACTTTTGTTGTTTTGTTTCAGGTTTAATCTGCAGGTGCCATTAGATTCCCAGATCAGCACAGAGCCCCAGTGCTCTCTGAAGGCAGAGGACAGCCTGTATCAGGGAAATTTCACTGATCAGCATGCTGTCGAATCTAACACTGAGACAAAAACATATGATTCTTTGCCTACATTTTCAAATTAGAATCTGGCAATAATAAATGTTCCAATAGAAAAGCAGAGAAATAAAATTTTAAAGTACCAAAACACTAAGGCACCTGAAACAAAACAGCCTCAACTTTAATTCACCTCTATGGCTGTAATCCAAAGGAATAGTGAAGCAAAGTGTCTTTTTGTGTCCTGGGTCACGGAGCAGGCTGCAGCCCTGAGTGGGCTTATCTAGCTGGCCTTGAAACTGCTTCCACCCAACCTTGTCCACTACAAACTCCTCGCTTCAATACCCGTGTTTCCGCCGTCAGGCAGTGCTGTGAACATGACGGTTTTTTCTACACTGTCCTGCACCTTTAGAGTTCTGATGTCTGTTCCTCAGTCAGACAGCCCAGCAGACAACTGCTCTTCTCTTTCACATCTCCTTTTTATTAGCAAAGCAGCAAATTATAAGCTGTTCTCTCTTCCAAAACTTGTCCTGATTGGCTTGAAAGGAGATCCCAGGGCCAGCCTGCCACATCTGCTGCACAACAAGGCAGCTGACACACTCTTAAAATGAACAGGAGCAGGATCCTGCATGTTTCATTTCCTAAACACCAAGTGCTGCATCAGTTCTGCCTCAGCCTTCTCCTCTGCTGCTGCCTGGGTCCTTCATGGCTCGGCTAGCCTTATTCTGACAGGTGACACTTCAGATTTAATGGCCACAGGACTCCCTTACAGACCATGGCAGAGAGATACTTGCTATTCCATCCTGCTCTACTGGAGTATGCCAAGCGAATCAAAAGAAGAAGGGGTAGAATACAATTACTGCTATGCTTAGATATTATGTCCATCTTAGCTGGCTTTACACATTCCTCAAATCTCTCTCATCATAAAACTGACACATACAAAAATCTGTCATGTCTGTACTAATTTACGAAAAGAGAACTGCAACAGTGTTCATAATTTAGAAAAATGGTCCATTCAGTTCCAACTTAAAAAAAAAAAGTTATTTCAGTCTAATATTGATCAACAAAAGAGCTTTACAAAGGGGAAGTTCCTTACCTAGCAGGTAGATGAAACACAGTTGTCTTCAGAGTAAGTACAGAAGGTTCCTTAATTTCTTCTCTTGTGCTTGCACAGTTTAAGAGCACAGGATTTGGTTCCCCCTCTTCTCTGCTGAACAATTATGAAGTAACGTCTGGTCTACTTAGCAAATGATGTGATTTCCTCTTTCATTTTTATTCATTTATTTATTTTATAATGAAGAGAGAGCTCTCGGAGTGAATGAGCAATCACCCAGCACCTTCCTCTGGGATCTCTCGGAAAGTAAGGAACAGAGGCACTCAAACATGATTCCAATCCACCTTTGCCATCATCCAGTGGCAGAGTCGATTTGAAAAGCTGCTGACATACCCAGAGGTCTCGCAGGCACTCACATGAGTTAAGTGTGTTAATGGTTTCCTAATCAAAGCAAAAGCTGCAAAGTTCCTATCGAACACAACCGGTAATTACTGACGGATTATAAATGTGTGTGAGAAGTTCATAGTCCATCTTCTAAAGTTTATAAAAAAATAACACTTCCAAAAATTACCTGAATATCCTGAAATTTTTATAACAAGGTTTCTGAACTGATCTGTGAAAATGATAAATTTTAATACATCTTGGACTAGTTTTCCACCAGTATCAGGTGAAATTAATGGGTTTAGATAATTTTATCAGAATTTAAATGAAAGCAAGTAAAATGAGAGATTTTTTGTATTTTTATTTTTTGGGGATACTGAAATATTACATTACAAAAGCAAGCAAAAAGATATATAATAATAAAAATTCAGTTTTAGGAAGGTATACAGGTTAACTCTGAACCAATAATTTTCTGAATTACATCCTATTATTTCACATCCACTGCAAAACACAAACTTTCAGTAGTGGAAAATTATTCCTTTTCTTCTCCAGTAAAAATTTTAGTCAAAATAACATTCTTTTATTATTTTCTTAGATAATAATTGATATCAACTTGGTAAAACATGATCCAAAAAGCCTTCTTAAAATGTAACAGCATTTAGTGTTACATTGCTGGACGGGGCTGTGCGCTTCACTGAGGTTACATATTGCATTAAGAAAAGTGAATATTTATTCAACAAACCAAATCAAGTTCTTGATTATTTTGCCCTTTTGAGAAAGCTGTACAAAGGAGATTTGAAATACCATCGTCCAAATCTGCCACAGTTTACAATTTCATGTTAGTAGCTGAAGAAGATATAAGATAAGAGTATCAGTTCTACTTCACATACATTTAAATAGACAGGAGGAATACATGTTAAACTTTAGAAAGTCCTAATCAACGTTAAGATTCTTTATACAAGTACTGTTACCATGTTTTATTGGGTAAACAGACTTTTTTTCTCTTTCATCAATCTAAGTCTATTTATTTAGAAATTACTGGGTTATTAGAAGTGCTATCTTGTCTCTTGCATTTAATTTTCAATCTGCATTACATTTAGATATCCAAGTGACAGAGAAAGAGGCGGATGGTTCCATTTCTGTAGCTTCCAGTTCTGTAAAATGAATCTCAGTGTGAAAAATTAAGATTAATGGGCTTCATAATCATTTTGTTCTGCTAGAGCCAATTTGGATAAAAGGGAAAAAGAGTTCACATATGAAAATATCTTTGATATCTCTGGATAGAAATAAGCATTGTGCATGAATTTGAGCTTATGCACAAATCACCATTTTATTTTCTCCCAAAGCTGTCTGAAGCCCCATTAGCATATGCACAATGGATTTCATGATGTTCTCTTTCAAACTGTTATCTCAGGGATGTGCAGGAAATGGACTAGGAGCACATGAAGTGTGGAGTAGCTGACTGCCATCCTGGGCATGTGATTTTAGGATTCCATCTACATGCTGACCTTTCAACAGATAATTTACCTCCTTTCTTCAATTGAAGGGTAGAATGGCTCAGCTTGAGATAGATGTAGCAATTCTGACCCCCAATTGCCTGCGTGGTCCCTCTCTGAGGCGCCTCATGGGGCTGCTTTGTAGGTATTTTAGGGTACCAGGTCAAGAGTTTTGCCTTTGGATCAGATTAAGAAAATAAAGATACCATGTAGCCAATGCAGGAGCAGCTGAGAGCCCCCTGCACTGCAGGAGAAATTCTGAGAGATGTGGTGAGACCATGCCCCAGAAATAAACCATCCCCATCATCTGTGAGAGGCATGGAACTGCTGACAAAGAGAATAGACAAAAATCTGGGCCTTTTCTTTCTTCTGAGATAAAAACCCACTTTATTGTATAACATAGAAGTGGCATTTGATCAAATCTAATCCAAATGAAAACTGCTCCAATACCAGTTGCATAACTCTTAATGTATAATCCTCACTGATTTTAAATGGCTAAAACCAGAACTAAATTAGTTACACTAAGGAGTATTTCATTCCTCACTGGTTGAAAATAACTGCACTAACATTTTGGGCTTTTACTCTTAAACTGTGGAGTTCCTTTAAGCCCAGTCTTATTTCATAAGAGAACAGGCACATTTTAAATTCTTCAGTACAGGAGAGAGAAGAAAGCAGGTGGCTCACAATAAAGATTCCATACCTATGCAGCTTCTTGTAGCATCTCCAAACCAATGATCCTAAATTAACAGAGTGATTGCTTGAGAAAAGCCCTACGCCACAAGTCTGACTAAGTCCACCATTGATCCACTTTCTCACTGCTAGAAAGTCAATATATTTCATCCACCACCTCTGGCTTTATTTTTAACTTTGCCATGTATCTGTTGCCATGCTGTTCTGGTACGTTGAACATTACCCTGAGCAATCAGCCAGGGAACACAGCACATTACAAATGGATGTGGTAAGATAGTACATCAGGCAGGAAATACTGCAGCATCACCTCTTGCCTGAAATCTCACAAATTCCACTTTCCCTTCTAGCAAAATACTACTGAACCCATAATGGGAAATAAGTAGAATTTAGATTTTTGTAAGTCCTGGCTGAGCACCAGCCCATGAGAATGATAAACCTTTTACTATTTCCAGCATCTGGCACTTGCAAAACTTTCGGTTTTAATTTCTGTTGTGTGATTTGACATCACCTCAGAAAACCTGTTCTAATCAGGTGTTTCATTTCATAATAGAAGCCGAGTGAGCACACAGGTTTTTGGATGTACCAGAGGGGCTGTGGTGTCCTGACATGGAGGTGGCCTGTTGCCAGCCTCAGCTTTGGCTGCATTACCTTTGCAATCATTTAGTAGCAGTCATTCATGGCAGCAGGGTGATAGCACAAAATGAGTACTTCTGTATGCATAAATACTCATCAACAGCAGCAGCAAAGAACTGACCTAAGGCACTGTGCTCTGCAGATAAGGAGTCACGTAGGCTGGCTATAGGTTCATTATATAATTTGGACAAATAACACATTTCTTTACAGTTCCGTTCCATTTTTAGATGGCAAAGTAACTTCTTTTTATTTTCTTTCCCATTTAACTTTTAATTCTTTTTAACATGAGGGACCCTCACTATGAATGTGCAGAGATGCTTTTAGAAACTGCTAAAACACAAATGAAACAACTGCACCGACCAGACTGTCCTAAAATAATTCCAGTAAAGGCTGGACAGATGCATGAGGGGACCCCCAAGCCCATTTTCTCCTGCAAGAAAAGCTCAGATACTTCTCATGCTTTTCTTCTTTGGAAAAGTGCAATGCTTCACCCATTAATCAGGAATTACTCATTCACTGTGTCTGTGTAAGCCTCGGTGCACTACACTGCTTGCCAAAAAAATAATATTTACCTATAACATGTATGCAGACATAATAAGTACCTATATGTACCTCCTAACTACATGCAAACAATTAAAAAACAAATTGAAAAACTCCCCCAAAATTTAGCTGAAGACTGTACAAGGCCTTACAAAACCAAGCATTTAAACCATGGCCCCTTAATAACAGAGATAAATTATGGAAGCCCTTGGCCTCACAAACCATGATATCTGATGGAATCAGACCCAACGGATTATGAACTCCTCAGGATAAAAAATATCACATAAATTCAAAGGGATGTCAATACTAATGAAAAATGATTAAAGCAAACTAAGACACCATCTAGTATAACTCAGATGTAGCATTATATTCTCACAGAGGTTTTTTTTTTCATGTTTTCCAGGAGGCATCAGTGAATCAATAAAGAGGCAAATTAATCCCTAAAACACTGGGAAATGTGCAGCTCAGGCTTTCATTTATCTTGCACTCATGATGCTGCACCAGGTATATCAGGGATCTGACAGCCCTGCGTGGTATTGCTGCTGCACCATCTGTGCAGCAAATGCACACCTGAGCTCCAGGGAAATGCTGGAGGGCTGCAGAGGAATTTTTAACTCAGTGTTTCTTTTAAAATATTTTCTGGAAACTCACTGCTGAGCCAACATTAAAATATTGCTAATTATTGAACAATAACAGTAAACTAGAGTCTCTCTAAATAAGATTGGCTTTGTGAATATAAATGATGTGAAACCCTACCTTAGAGAGGATGTTGAGGGCTTTGGCACTCACATAATGAGACCCAAAATTAATCTGTCATGTTCCTATATAGATGGAGTATTGAATTTATTTATTTTCACAGTACTCTGATCTTGGAGAGAAAATACAATTCAAAGTGGAAAAATAGCCTTGTAATACTCTGCAAGACAATTTTTTTAATATCAGACACAGATGAGGAAGATATTCAGACTAACAGGAAAAACCAAAGCACTGAACATAGATGCTGATAGAGTGTCCTTCACAGAACAAAATGTTTAAGCAAAATATCAAAGCATTTAGTCTTTTGACAAACACACTCTCTGTTGTGTAAATGAAAAATAAAATCTGGTCTGACTGAAGCATTGCCCAATTAAGTATAACTTACTTAATTAGTACCAGGAGATTCCCTCAACATCTGTATTCTGTGTGTTTTTCTATGCAATTTTCTGTATCTATATTCCTGCTAAATTCCTTATAGGTTTAAAGATGAAGATTCTGTTTGCTGCTTCCACAGGTAGCAATTAGAATTCAGTTGCTCTCTCATTTTTAAATACAAATAAATTACTTACGTACTTATTTCACAAATAAAAGTCACCTTTTTCTAACCACCCTTCCAGTACCACAAATACAGGGTCTGTATCCCATTCATATAATAAATGAATAATTTAGGAAATCAAATCTTGTTATCTTATGCACAACGCTCTTCCCACTGTGAAACTCAAGATTAAGAAAAGATGACAAACAAGCCTTTCTTTTGGCCCTCTCATGTTCAAATATACATGACTGGCAGCTAGAACTTCATAGGAAGAGCAAATAAAAGCAACAGCAAGAAGGACCCAGAAGGAGTGCTGAGGCTTTCCAGCTGCAATTCCCCTGGGAGATGGCCACATCTGCCTGCCTGGCTATAGCAGGACAGAGGGAGGAAAGCAGTGATTGGAATTATCAGCTTCTTGTGATGACAGTGCTTCATTTCAGGAGGCAGTTCTAGTCAGACTGCAAAGCTCATGTTATTGGTATTTTCAAACTATTGTATATAGTTGTTGTATAACTATTGCTATTAGAAGGAAAATGGTTCTACCATGAAAATAAGCTACCTATTCTGCACTCAATTTAAACAATAAATGGGAAAACAGCCAGAAAAATAAAATGGGGTCCCCTGATAGGTTTCAGACAATGCGTAGCCATAAAAAAGAGCTGTAACAAAATTATTCTTGTGCATGACTCCAAAATATGCTCTAAGTTAATCAGGAACTCACAGGTTTTCCTCTCTTCTTTCCTGAGAACGCTCCTTCGAATTATTTCCACTCTGAGGATTTCACTTTTTTTTTTCCATTACCATCAGAGTTTACATTAATTCAATCTACCTCCTACCCACAAAAAGCTAATTACTGATCGCAGTTAGGTCCATAAACAGTGCTTTTACATTAACCAGGGGTCATTAAATACCAAGGGAAAACACTTTCTTTTCCAGATGGTTGGAGGGTTGTCTCTATGCAACATGTTCAGCATTTGTTCACCTGCAAAGAAGAATTCTAATTACCATGCTTTAAGTTAAGAAGATATATACAACTTATTGCACATGCAGCTGTTGGCAGCTGTAGGAGCTATTACTGATCCATGTCCCACATTAACTCATTTACTCTAGGATAACATGGTGTAACTCCATGGGTTTCATTGCTTTACATATTTACCTTCTATGTGTTCTCAAAAGATTCTGGTATGATTTTACAAAAGTAAATATATACTTACAGTACCAGTTTTACCTCTGTTAAAGGCAGGAAGCTGAGTACCCAACATGAATCCTTTGAAAGACACTAATAATTACTAAAAATACTTTGCACAGCATGAGTAGGACTTCTTAATCTTAAAAAAAAAATACAAAAATATCCTTGTGATTGTTGGAAATTCCATGGTATCTGTTATGCACTCAAGATCTATTGACTGGGAGTCACAAGTGAAAAGTGTGTTACTGATATCTAGTTCTTTCTCTCCAGAAGGATAAACAATGGAAATCAGTGTCATTATTCATGAAAATCATGGGTTTTCCTCCTACTGTGTAATTGGTCAGGTGCCTTAGTGCAAAATGTTATTTCTGATCTGAAAGAATTGCTAAAGAGGTGGGGCAAAACCAACCCTCATGTAGCAGAGTAATCTGAGGTCTCTGAATGAGAAGACAGGGAAACATAACCTAAATTTCTATGAGATTATAAATACATAAAACTATAAAACTAAGGAGGACACAGTTCCTTTCATTTGTCCTGGAATATTCCTTCAAGCTGAGAATTTTTCAAGACAATCACTTAATCATTTTCCTTTATGTACATCACCTGTTTGTCAGTGAGTGCCTTGAGGTTCTAAAGAAGAGATGAATTATCAATAAACTCACTTTCATGTGAAGCATAAACAAGAGAGTGCCTGAGAAAAAGAATGGGTGGAAAACATGCTGCAAGTGGACAGAGAACTCGAAATCCTCACTCCTTCTTGCCAGGGTGGATGCTTGGATCGGAGGTCTTCATCTCCAGCCTCTTTTCATCAGCAGTGAGGAGATGCAGGGTCCTCCAGCAGATAAACCTTGTCCTTCAGCAGATAAACCTTGTCCTTCAGCAGATAAACCTTGTCCTTCAGCAGGTAACTTTGACCTCCAGCAGATAACCTCAACCTCCAGCAGATAACTTCGACCTCCAGCAGATAACCTCAACCTCCAGTAGATAATCTTAACTTCCAGCAGATAATCTTAACCTCCATCAGATAAACCTTGTCCTCCAGCAGATAACTTCATCCTCCAGCAGATAACCTCGTCCTCCATCCGATGAACCTTGTCCCCCAGTAGTTCATGTGGGGCAAGACCTCACAGATTCTCAGAGCAGGCTATAGGAGACACCTCTTGCTGCTCTAGTTACATGGAGATCTGGTTTCCTGTCTTGGGATTTTATCTATTTTACTTATCTCTAATGATCAGAAAACTCTGAAAAATTTGTTATTAATATTCACAGTTGTAACTGTGAATATACAGTACATATATACAATATACAACATAGCTGTGATTACCAAAATTGCTGGACAAAATTTTTCAGATAAAAGATTTATTTGGCAAAAAGGCATACTGAGCCACTCCTGGATGCTTCAGAAAATCATTAGATTTTGCCAGACTGGGAGGGGCACGCTCTGAATTTTCTCTAAAAGTACTATTTAAATAAGAGACTTCAAAATTTTGGTGTTGCTGCATTTTTTCAAATGTAAATGTTACTTTTAATGTGAGTATTTGCTGTATCACTTGATAATTTGTAACTTTTAAAATATCTTTAAGATTACTAAAATAATATAAAACAAAACTGAAAAAATCCAATAAATTTCAGTATTTTAAATCAATCTGAATGTTCTGTTAAACCCAAAGCACCCTTCCAGATTATTAGGTATAAGAGACAAACCAAGAAATGTTATTTACCTCCTTGTGATCATGATTTTTTTGTCAACCATAATCACAATGTAGTCACTCATATATTTTCTCTCTTTTTTCGGAAAATACACTAAGAAAAAATAGATTAGCTCATGATTAAACAGCAAGGTAACAATACAAAGGCAAAAATGACCAAATTTGAGGATGCCTGTGAATTCTTAAAGAATGGTTGCTACCAAAAAGATTCACTATATAATTCACAAATTATTTTTGGGCTGTTTCCCATTTTATGAATGGTATATTCTTCTGTTTTTATTAATATTGTTGACTAGCTACAACAGGTGACATTTTTATCCCCTTAGGCTGTCCATTATCCAAATGAAGGGCCATCTGGAAAGGGATTCTGTTCACTGAAAAATGTGACAGAGCTGATGGCTTTTTAACTGCAAGTCATCTATGATTGCTGGTAAACACCAAAAATTAGCATTGATCCCCCTCAAATGAAAAAAACAACAACAATAAAGTACTTCAGACAGGCTTATGGAAACACCTTCTCGGCAGATGTGCATGCTAATTAATAATTGTAGATGGCAACCCTTCCTCATTTTTGTAAATTAATGCCAGTTGAATCCTCTAAAACAAATAAACATGACCACAGATGGGGCAGCTCCTCGTACATGCCCAGCAGAGCGAATGGAGAGCAGCAAACAGGGTGGGACTGAGATCTCTGCCTGCTACAAACAGGGAGTAGACAAGAGCCATTACCATCACCTGCCACGCTCAGAAAATCAGGGACTTGGTGCTTGTGCCCCCCAGGGCTCATTCTGGGAGGGTTTCCAGAGAGGAGGTGGATGCTGCATTGCCTCTGCATTTGAGGATATTCAGTACAGAGGCTGTGGCTGGGAGGAGCTGAGGCAGCAGTCACACATCCAGAGGCAGAACCAGACTGTCACCGTTTGGGTGTCGACAACCCTAAAAGTTGGGGTTTACATCTACAGTATGATTAAAAATCACCAACAGCAAATTAAAATCAATTCCGCTCATGTCTTCCATCAGTATCGTGTTTTCCTTCTGGGGTGATGAATACACACCTGCAGTAAATGTACTCCCCAAATCAACCCTTAGGGCTTTGATGGAATTGAACCAGGCACTCCAACAATTCCAGCAAAAAATCAACAGTCTGACATATCCTGACACAGTTGTAACCCACTAGCAACAGAAGCAGTGAGGATCATAAACATCAGGAAATAGTCTCATAATTTCCAATATCCTCTGCACTGAGATATCATTATAAACATGTTTATTTTGTTATGAAACTGTGCCACATTTAATTATTAAAAAAGAACTGGTTCCATATAAATTGGACATAAACTCACTATCTTTTAAGCCATTGATTGAAACTGTGGGTTTGGGGACTATTTGTTTCCATCATCTGAAATCAGAACTGCAACACTTAAGTACCTTTATGTTGACACTGAAAACATACATTTAAAAATTCTTCAGCATACTTTTTCATCTCAAAAGACATAAAGAGTATAATTATCTTGCCTTAGAAAAATCATATCCATCAGAAGGGATAATGGCAACAGGACTAACAACCCTTGATTTACTTCTGCCTCCTCCCTCATATGGAAACCATCAATATCATTCTCTCTGCATCTGGTGCCATCCTGGTGAATGCTCGAGGAGCAAGTTTGGGTAACAAGATTCCCCCTCTTGATCTAGCAGGTGTGTGACTACAAGGGCTACACCATGTTCATATATCAAACTGATTGCAAGGAAAATTTTCAAGGGAAAAAAAAAAGATCTACACTAATAATATTGAAGCTTTCCAATGTACCAACAAGTAAAAGCAATAGACTTTGTCACAGCACAAAACATGAAAGAATTTTAGTTTTAAAGTACTGCTCTGCACAACACAGCAAACAGAACAATCAAATTATTGTCTGCTTGTCTAACATAAGGCAGCATTATCCACAAACATCCTGCAGCTAGGAGATAAAATGCTGGAGAAGTACTGTAAAATGGTTTATAATGCAAATAACAATGGTTTGGTAATTTGGACATTTCATATTTAATGAAAAACTATTTAAATCAGAAATCATCAGACACACAATGACAAGTCTTATTTATACTATGTTTGTGACTCCAACCAATGACTGAATCCTCTCAATTTTTAAATAGTACCCTTTTAACATGAAGGGAGAAAGTTAAATACTTGGTATTACTTTTAAATTAAACCACACAACAGGTATGGATAAAAGGAAGCCTCCTGAAGCATTCCATAATAACAGGGATAGCAACTGGCTAGCAGAACACTTGACTTGTTTTTTCACAGCAGATTTGAAGTGCACTGCAATGTAATGTATTGAAAATTACTTCTAGCCCTCCTTGATATCACAAATCACAACCTGCATAAAGCCACATGAGCAATCAAAGATCCATTTGAGCTGTGATTCATGTGTGCATGTGCTCAGAGCTGGTTCTGCTCAGTGCTCTATAATCAGGGCTGCAAACATTTTTCGTTAGTTTCCCTTTTCATTAAACCTGTGAAAAGAAGGAAGAGATGGAATCAAACATAAAAAGAATGAATTTGGTATATAAGGCCAGCGTGCTTTTTAATGGAAAATTTTACCTGCTCGGTATGTGTGTGTGTGTGTGTGTTCACATACATTCATACTCAGTTTCTGATCAGACAACATTTCATAAAGTAATTATGGAAGAAGTCTTTTGCTGCCCGTTCAACAAAAGGTTTCTCAATCTTCAGATCAAAATGTGCAAAGAATCCTATGTCCTGTATTGAATATATCTTAATAATCAGGATCTTATTCTCCAAAACATCATATTAGGCAGAACAGTGCCTACCAAACAGTATCTTCTCATTAAGATGGAATGGTTATTAGTGCCATTCTTGGTATGTAGGTGCACATAACGTATCTACATATTATTATTACACAAAAGACATAATTAGACAATATACCAAGATGTAGTTAAGAGAAGTTTAGCACTCAGAGTCTTTTTTGAACATGAGTGGAAGGTGTATCTAGAATTTAGATTGTTAGAATTACTCATAAAGTCTCTACCCTGAAATGAAGAAGAAAACATGCAGAATTCACCTCTAGAGAAGATAGATGAGGAATAAATGTATGAATTGGAATGAGGAGCTGAGCTGGCTCACATCATTGGCTGGAAGTTCCCTTCTCCAGATATTTTATTTGTAATATATCTCTGCATAAATATGACCTGTAACACTTCTCTAGGAACCAGATATGACACTTGGTCTGCCTTATCTAAATGATGTGGTCGGCCATTATCCCTCTAAAGAAATGCCAGGAAAGAGGATTTTCATGCTGAATGTGATGTATTTATCCCAGCACTACCATTGATGATGGTAACTATTTTCTATATAGATACCATGTGTATTTTTTAATATTCTTTTAAATTTTATGCAGTTTCTAGATGAAAATTCTCTGCATTAACTCTGCATGAAGACTGAACATTTATTGCAATGGCTGCAAATCATGGACTTCTAAGCTATGGAAAGCATGGATGCTGTTTAGATGCTTTCCTTTTAACAGCTTAGTTAATACTGAATTCCAAAGGAAAAGCCAAACATTGATTATTAACTGAAAAACCAAGATTGGAATTCAGGTCGTGGAGTGACACATTTGCTAAATGGTAGAACTATGACTGACTGAAATATTTTACTTGAATTGGGATTAAAAATTTAATTTATTTCTTGAATCTTATCTGCATAAAGCAATCAAGACACTATTTTGTATAGCAATTACAGTTGACAGAGGAACAAACTGTTAATGTTTACCATTTGTCTCCTTGCTTCCCATTTTTCAGAGTCAAAACTGAAAGAAAGTAGTATAATAGGGTTTTTTTAAATGGGGAGCAGAGAGACAAAAAAGTTAATAGTTTGGATAATAATTTAGCAATGACATAGTGATAATTTAGGAATATATTTGGAGTAGATATATATATCCCTATGCCCACATTTTCCATAAGAAAGCAATTTGATAGCCATGTTCATTTAAGAAAATATCCTTTGGAAAAGGTAAATTCATTAAGTCTTCTTCTAAAAGGCAGGAAGGTATCTCAAGACCTTAGGTGGTCATAAAATCCAACTCCTTCAACAGGGCAGGATAAGCTACACTAAAATTACCTCTGACAGCTGTTTCCTTAATCTGTTCTTGAAAATCTCTGGTGTGTGGAAAAGGCTATAGCATCCCAGGGTGACATACCCAAGGGCTCAGCTATTGTTGCAGGGAGAAAAGTGGTTTTGGTTGCTTCTCTTTCCTGATGTCCAATCTAAAGCTCTCTCTCTGAAAAAAGAGTCACATCACTTACTGTCCTGTCCCCCATCCTGATCTGCAATGGACATGGAGAACAATTTAATACCTTCTTATTCATGATAACCTTTATTCCTTTTAAAGACTGGGATCTTCTCTCATGTCAGTTGTATTTTCCCACCTCAACAAGCTCAGTTCTGTCAATGTTTTCTGGGCGATCATATTTTTCTCTGATCATATCTGTTTCCATCCCCTGGGCTGGCTCTGATGGCTCTGCCCCTTTCCTCATGTGCCTAAAATCAGATACAGTGCTGCAGTCCACTTGCCTGCCCTGCAAATTTGCAATAACCAGACAGCAGCATTTTCCAAAACCCCTTAGTCATTACGAAGCTGAGGCACATTTTTAACCCTCAGTGCATGTATATCCAAATAATACAATTTTTGAACTAGCATGCCAAGCGTTGGGGCACATTAGGAGACCTAAACTTGAATCTGTCAGGGATTTACTGTAATAAAAACACAGTAAAATGAGCAACAACTGAACTGGTCATGGCCTCTCCCTGGCAATAAACACAACAATGACCAAAAGAAGAAACAGTTGAACACTCAACCTCTGACACAGCTCTGGGTGAGGGCCAGCTATGACAGAGTTAGTGATGTAACTGCCCCTTCACACTGAAATAATGAATCCTCCGTGTGATCAGCCCTCAAAGTTATCAAGTTGCAGTATTAAGAAAGTTGTCTGAGCAGAGCCATAAAGTGTTGAACTGCTTCATGCTGCCCTGAGGGAAACAAACATCATTAGATGTACATCTCTGTTCTTTGTCATGCTTCTGATTAAAACCCAGAAGAAAGAGAGCTTGTACAAGCACTTGGATATGCAGAAGAAAAAAAATCTAATTGCATTAAAGAAAATATATGAAAGAAAAATGAAATTATTCTTGTTTTTGCTTATACATAGCTCTTCCAGTCTTCATTACTTTAAAATCAAATTTAATACACAAGTTCTCATCTCTCTCTCTTAGCCATGGAGTTTGCTATTAGTGAATTCCCAGGAGTGATGTAGTAAACTCTGCATTGATCAGTTGTTGATGGATGTATTTTAGGACTCCAGTTACACAAATGCATGGCTATGTTAATTTTGTGTCTGGAAACACAACATTAACATAGGCAAAAAGGCCTCCTTAATAATCTTACCAAACTGTTCAGCCTAATTTTAATTCAACTATCAGGGAAGGGATGTTTGTTCTTGGGAGAACTTCCCAAAATTGCATGGCTATTACGGTAACACACAGTTAAGACGCAGTTATTAAGATATTATGATGCTAAAATACCTTTTACTCCATTTCACAGCGCTAAATTTAATGTAATTAGATATGCTGGGCAAAGTTCTCTCTTATTATCCTTCTCAGTCACAGTTTTTGGCAGATGTGAGAACACATTTTGTATTAAGCAAAAAAACTCCACAATATTAAAATTGTAACTTCAAAAATTTAAAGAATGCATGGGAAATGAACACAAAACAGAATGAACTGGGTTTTTTTCTGACTAGTACAATGCACAGACATTTTTTGCTATATGTTTTTTTCAATAAAGTACTTTCATTACAGTATCAGAAAGCCAGGAACTGGCCATCTATAGCTCATTGGCTAGAGCTAATAAGATTACCCAAAATAAATCCTGTTGTTCATTTAAAAGGCTTTTTAAAATTATTTTTTAGATATTCATATTATTCCAATGCCCGCATTTGAAAGTTGTGGTGGTTTGTTTCTTGGGTTTTTTTTCTTTGGGGAGCAAAAGGCCACAAAAACTCAAGTGCTGATTACTTCAGAGTACACCATGGCCTCTTCATCTTTATTGCAGCTGGCAACACAGGAAATCATAGCTTAATTTATTGTAGAAGAAGTGGCCTCACTGAGTCCACAGAAAAAATGAGGGCATTAAATTGTTCCATCTCCAACTAACTACAAAGGTTAGTGTCTCTTATGATTCCTGTGCTATTAACCACAAAATTTATGATGCTTTCAATGAAGCAATCTTGGAATTTTTCATACAGTTATAATAATAACTTAAGATTTGATCTGTTATTGAAAACAAAGCTCAAAACACCTGATATTTCAGTGGGATATTAGCAGTGAAATCTTTTGAAAATCTCTGGGATTTTTTTCGTCGCATGGGAGCAGAAAGCATGTGGCAAAGTTCCTTATCACATCAAAAAAATCCATAAACAGACAGAGTTGAAGAAGCATTTGGCCAACGCTCTTGGGCACAGGGTGTGACTCTTGGGGTGTCCTGTGCAGGCCCAGGAGGTGGACTCCATGACCCTGATGGGTCTCCTCCAATTCAGAATATTCTGTGATTCTAGGATTCACTGGTGTATTTTAGTGCAATATTGTTGCTGTCTAACTCCAGCCCCACAGAGCCCCTTCTTACTCCCCTCACTGGTGGGACTGGGGAGAGAATGAGAAGAGTAAATGCCAGAAAAGTCCTGGATTGAGATAAAGACAGTTCAACAGGCAAAGCAAAAGGTGCATACACAAGCAAAGCCAAACAAGGAATTCATTCACCACTTTCCAGGGGCAAACGAGTGCTCCGCCATCCCCAGGACAGCAGGGCTTCACCACATGGACAGTGACTTAGGAGTTCAAATGCCATCACTTTGTAGGTCCCTCCACGTCCTTTTCCCCCAGCTTTCCACAATGCCATGTGGAGCAAATGGAATTTCCCTGGGGTCAGTCCCCTTCCAGCTGCCCGTGCAACCCCAGCCTGCTCCCTGAGAGGTGAGATGAGGGGCAGGAGAGGCCTTGGCTCTGTGAGAGCCCTGCTCAGCAATACTGGAAACATCCCTGTGCTCTCAGCTCTGTTCCCAGCCCAGATCCGAACCACAGCCCATCCCAGCCACTGGGCAGCAGAGTTACTCCAGCCCAGCCCAGCCCAGCCCAGCACGGATCTGCAAGGAGCAAAGACAAGTGGAAGGGCAGGCGGATCTGCGATGACAAACCCCTGCTGTGCCAGAGCAGGAAAGCGATATGAACAGCTGCCCAGCTGTGAGGGCCCATTCTAGCAAAAATGCCTTCGAAAACATGTTATTTGGGAGTCATGGAGCTCTCACCATCTTACTAGCAACTACTTTTATTTCCCTCTTCCCTTTGGCTCTTTTCTCTGGCAATCTTTTCCACTCTTCCCTCCACCAACATATTTAAAATTACAGAGCACCGATCAAATGACCGTTCACTAAACATATGACTGAATGTGTCTTAGAATACAGATTTGAGGGCATTGTGAACAATTACATCCAAATTCAGCCCAAAGCATTCACGCAAACCTAGGAAGGCACAAAACCCAGTGATATTATCATAATATCTCCCTTTATTAGCAGCATCATTCTTGGATCATTTGTGTAACAAAAACACAGGCTTCAAACTGAGAATCTTGAAATTCACACTCACATCAGCTTCATAACCAAAGTGCTGAATTTGGCCTAAATTTTTCATGTGGAAAGTTTTCCAAATAACAAACACAAAGTTATTATATTACTTTTCTCAGAATTCTATGCAACTATAGTGTATAAACCATTTGTGCAGTTTATAGTGTTACTAAAAGTAATCCTGTGAGTTAACAGTGAACATATCAAAGGCAATGCTGTTCATTCAGAAATATGACTGATACTTCACTCTGCTATTCTTCCATCTAAATGCCTCAAAGCACACTAAATGCCTCAGAATTATGTTGACATTTTTAATAAGAGGTCAAACAGTTTATGCATATGAACAGAGAGAAATCTGACAGTCTTGGGGTATTATACAATGGGACTGTAAATTCATTGATTATACTGCATTTTTCCAAAGAGCATGCCTCTAGAAGATGCCTAAATGTTTTCCACTGGAAAAGAGAATGACTCAAGGGAGGGACAGTAGGAACACATGCCAGCTTCCAGTCTACCTGACAGGCTAGAGAGAATTATTATCTGATCCTACATAATAATAAAAGAATCCTTATTATCTCCAACACCATGCAGATTGTAGGGAAAACTGTGCAACTCCTCTGACATCTAGACATTCAACTCCATTTTGGTTTAGAGATCTATTTGCATCTCAGAAATTTTAGTGATGGTTTCAGCTGTTGTAAGTTGATCTTTTTAATCTTTTTTAATCCACAGCACAATGTATTTTTGTGCCACAAACCTGAAAAGTGTTCTTTTCCCCAGAATGAGTCCCAAGATGTCTAAACAAAGGCCCAGAGCCTCATCACTCTGTCTTCTATAACGTCCTCAGTGACTCTTTCCACAGATTTAGCTGTTACCTGAGCTGCTGCCACGACGTGAAAAGATGGATGAACAGCTCCCAGAGTTGCTGCCACAATGTCCCACCCCATCGATCACCCAGGGAGTTTTGGTGAAGCCTGGACTCTCTGTATCCCGTGCCATCCCCCTCACCCTGGGAAACCAGACACTCTCCAGCTACCTCAGAATAATAATCAGGGCACATTATCATGGCTGTGGGAGCTAAAACTTACAGAAGTAGTTTACAAAACTCCTAACGAGCTCTTTGCTGTGTCATGAAAGAAAGGAGCCCGCTGACTTCAAGAATCCCAGCAGCACATAGCGGGCAGGGAGCTGACAATCGCTGTGCGGCGGAATGAGGGTTATTTTTGTAGTTCTTACGAGCACACATCAGACCTGCACAATAATCAAAAGTCAGCCATCCAAACTCGAACTGAAATGACAGATAGATGGAATATCTGAAAGGACACAGGCATTGTATTCAGGCAAGTCTTCATAACATCTGTTCTGACGTGACAAAATAGAAAGCTGCAGTGCTACTCCAGAGGGGTTTAGTGAACAGAACCCTGCACATTTGCTTGCAAATTTGAACCTGACCAACTATAGCCTCTAAGGGGAAATACCATCTTTCCTTTTCCCGTTTATTGGCTTATTTATCCTCTCCCCTCAGCACCATAATAACTATACATCCCTTCAGAGGGACTGAATATGTGTTTTGGAGAAGTTCAGTGCAAATGTTACGTTCAGTTCTTCTGATCATTAAAATCAAAGGAAATTGCTGATAAAAAGGCAGTGATGTTTTTGGACATGAGATTAAGACTGAAAGACTACAGGTTTTCTTATGAAGAGCAACTATAAGAAGCTACTTTTTTCATTTTGTAGCCCGTACCCAAGGCTGATGATTTGAAAAAGCCTCGTGTTTTATACAGCTGCAAGAGTCATGGTCCAAAGCTCAGTTCCACCACAGGTGGATTGACTCTTTTGTGCGACAGGTGTAACTGATCTCCAGAGACTCACAGGATAACACACCAGCTCTTTTAATTATACCATCAGCTACTATGACATTCTCAAAAGGAAAGAATTACCAAAACAACGGAGATTTCATAGTGTCTCTAGATATATCTTAAGAACAATCAATTCAAAATTTTTGAATTGATATTGACACATGATTTAAATTAAAACCACTTATGACATGGGAAACGTTACTGGTATTAGAGATTCAGGGATATTCAAGGAATTCAGCAGCTGACAGCAGCACTGAAGTTTTCCTTTATAGCCAAGAAAGAGAAGAGAGGATAAAGAGCGGCATGACATTACAAATTGCCAGGTGTGTTCTCAAACCTGGTGAAAAGTTTGTGTTAAAGCCTAATTGTCAGAAATAACCCTGCCTTAAGAATGCCCTCAGTAACAGACAATTAACCACTATTTGGATGGTGTCACTTATTCTAATGAGATTCATGTTCAATACTTTCAAGATATACAAATAGGTGTATCAAAGGGATTTAGATGCCTAAATGCCTCTAGTGATGTGTGCCATTAGCACCTAATATAGGCTCATAGAAACGTACCTCAGTCAAGCAAACCTACTAGATTCTTAACCTCTGATGTATGACAGCCTTTTAAATTTTAAATTAGAAACTCATATTTCTTTTTGTGTTAAGAAGGTTAAGAATGAAGATGAAAAGAAAATGAAGATAGGGCAGTTTATATATACACTAAAAGTCTGTTTGCACTTTCAAAAAATGCATGCTGATGAAAAATTAATCACACAGTATTTCTCATTATCCCTGTGAAACAGAAACCCCAGAAAATGTACTGTATAAACCAGGGTCAATACAGGAATTTTGAATTTGCTTTTTTCTTTGCTCTATATTATTTTGGATGATATATACCTTGGTTCCAACACTCATATCCTTATGTGTCCTGCCTCATTCTGGCATGATCTTGAGCAAAGCCTTTTACCTGTCAGTATCAACAGATGCAGTAGTGGGCTGGGAGTTTGGTCCTTGGCGTGAAGGATGTGTTCAATTGCTGCAGGACAAAGCACTAACAGCAGCCTGACACAGCCCAATAGACTAAAGCTGCCATTAGCCTTAAAACCATTAACACATCCTCCTTCTTGGATTTTTCTAAATTACTGCATGATAATGCTGGACTATTAAAAAAAAAAAGTTTTAAAAATATATTTAAAAAAATTAAAATCAATAGAGTTAATTGAAAGCTTGCTTTGGAATATAAAGCAAATAAATAATGGTAAGTATTCTATGGAGCACTTATTTCAGCTGTGATTTTGGTTTATAATTCTCATTTGATTAGTTTTTGGTCGATGGGATTACAGGGAGGGAAAATTGCTTTGCTACCCTTTCAAAGACATGTCAGCACTTGAAGAAAGTCCTCCCTGTCCTTTGAATTCCTTTGCAAGTGCCCTCAAGTCCAAGTTTGTGCTCATTCATACAATGTGCACCAGCTCAGCTACCTGTCAGCTCGTGAGCAGGGCAGCAGTGGGACAGCTGGCAGGGCCACTCCTGGAACCAACATGAAGAATGACGGCAGTCAGAGGAGATGCAAGAGGCTCTGGCTCCTCTGGACAGCTGGAAGGTGTTCCGTGCCAGGTGCTGCATTCCAGGCCAGGCAGCACAGCCGTTTGTACTTGCAGGAGTTTGGCAGATTTTGTCTGGGTGAGCTACATTTGCTAAAATCAAAGCAACTGAGAGAAGCAGAAAGAATATATCATATGAGATTGAAATGAGCCTCAGATATGCAAGGAAAATGTTTCTGGTATTTTTTGTATTGAAATATTGCTGCATACATTATAGAGCTGATTGAACTGCATGTTATCTGCAGAAGTTAATTAGGTGATGTAGCAGATTTCCTTGCTTATTTAGACCTCCAGACATATTAAAAAAAAACAAAAACCTTTCCCCTGGAACACCTAAGAGTATTTCCTATTAACTGATGTTCCTGAAAGCCTGAGGTTCCACTGTCCTACTTCTCAACTGTACAGGATCCATGGATAGAACTGTGAGTGCCTAGAATGATTTTAATGCAGATGCCAGCTAAGTTTGATGTGGGATCTTTTCCTCTGCAGTGTTTCTTGCAAATCCTCTGAGATGATTCCACCTGCAGGGCTTACTTTAGGTGCACTCTCAGGCCTGTGCAGGTGAGTGCACACCTGCACCGTGTCACAGTCAGTGCCACTGCTCTGCTCCTGTTCCCTGCTGGCTGACAGATGAGTGAATTAATTAATTAATTAATTAATCCATGAGTTTTCTAGGGCAGCAGAGCAGGACAGATCTCAGAACTCCTGGTACCCCAAATGAGTTCAGATTATGCTGCTCAGGAAGCACTGAGACGGGGATGAATTTTGCCCAGACTCTCACAAACAAATTAAAAGCCCTGGAATTTCAATTCAGCTGTTCTGATACTGACGCAAGAGTAAAACATCAGCACAGGAAGTCTGAGTCTCAGGAATATGTTGCTACATCAGCACAAAGTCTGCAAACAGCACTACATCAGGCTGGCCACTGGTCCCTACAGTCCCATCTCAGTAAATAGTTTGCTACCTGTTGCCTTGTGTGGGGGTGATCCATCTCCACCAATGCCCTAAGCCAATTATGCTATTGTGTAGATAACGGGAAAATGCTTTCCTGACTCCTTTTGTGGTCGGTGAAGGCTCCGAACCATGAAATTTTATTACTGTTATTTTAGTAAGAACTGCAAGTATCCTGAAATGATCCAGGCTTTTTAAAATTTCAGTCGCAACTTATCCCCATGGCATGAATCCAACAGGCTTTAAATAAAACGTACAGAGAAATTTTTCCTCTTAGATTCTTTGTAATTTTCCTGCTATTATTTCTAAGGATAACTTGTCCTTGTACTCTAAAAAAGGCAGGCTCATCACTAGGGACCCAAATATTAAGAGTGAATTTGAAGCGAAGTATTACCCAAGAGAAACATCTTGTTCCCAGTTTTGCCATCTGTTTTGTTTCTACACGATGCTCAAAGAGAAAGAGAAAGAATCTATTAAGCAGAGCATATATTTAATATTTCTTATGATATGGGACACAAAGCTTTACCAAAATGTGCCTTCAAAAGCTGCAACAGGAGACTGCAGCTTGAAGCCTAAGCAAACAAAGTGTTAATTAACACACATAATAGAAATGGTAATAAAGTGAGGGGACAGAAGAAGAGGAAATGCTGTAGTCCCCACTTTCGCATTCTACATCACACACTCAATCTGAGGGACTGAAGGGCATAAGAGAAGGGGGAAAACCTCACACCCTACTGTGCTAGGGAAAAAAAAAGGAGCTGCTTATAGCAGGTTCTGCGAGCTGCTCTCATATTTAACCATCCGACGGTTTAACGGCCGTGGCTAATGGTCAGACCAGGGGAGCTGTAGCTCAGAGCAGAGCCAGCCAAAGGGGAAGCTGCACAAGGCAATTAGCCAACCTCGCAATTTAGCTGGGGTTTTATGGCAACAAATACCATGGCTATGGCTCACTATAATCTTAACACTGCAATTTGTTCTTTAACTTTTGTAACTGTGTTCCATTATGTAAATTTGTGTTGTAAGGAGCTGCGTTTTGGTCGTTAGCGTTTGTCCAGTGCTGAGGCTGAACTTACTGCAGCACCAGGAGGAATCCAAAGATCCTGGAAAGAGGCAGATTTGGGCACTGCCCAGTGCCAGGTGCAGAACTCCTCAGTACCCAGACAGGTGAGAAGGTTCACCTGGGTGGGAGCGAACTCATCTCTCAGCGTGAACATGCTAACAAAAACTTCTCTAACATAAATTTATCTGAAAAAAGAGGACAAGAAACAAATACTTAGTATTTCTTAGTGATATATTTAGTGCTCTGAAATTGCCAATAATTTTGAGGAAGAATTTGAACAAAACCAGTCCTAGACTGAGCATGTTGCTGAAGCCTTATGTGAGAGATTACAGCAAAGTCGGCAAGTGTGTGATTTCTGTCACCAGGAGGGCCTCAATGTTGGCTGTTTGGCTTAAGCAAGCATAAGAGGAACAATCAGTAAGGCTTGTACCTAAAATTTCTGCAGAATCAAGACCCTCACAGGCTGAGCTCTAAGCAGCACTTGTGTTGCAGCAAATCTCCCATGGCAAATCACTCTGATAGCACCAGCATTTCCTTTCTCATTGATTCAGCAGCCTTGTGTTTCAGCACCTCTCTCTGTTACCAGGGCTGGAAATTAAAGTTAAGCAGAGGAACATCTTTTTCCTGGCTTGCTTTCAGGGCAAAAGAAGTGGGTAACCCCCAAAGGGAAAATGCTGTGATTTGTCCTTTTAGAGAGAGACTCCCCCGTGGCCATTCCATGTGCAACTTTTCACACAATGAATAACAGGTGGGACAGATTGACTCTCACAGCTTCTTTGAGGTGGGATAGGTTGTTCTTGTGAACTCGAACTTGAGTTCACTCATTTGCAGAGCTGAAGAGTTTGCCATCTAGGGGGTAAGAAGGAAAAGAGGAATCAAGAGAATAATCTTTGCCATGACAGCACTGAGCCTGGGAAGCTCACACAGGATTTTGTCCCCAGTTCACCCTTCTCCTTCTTTGACACCAAGATGAAAAGCAGGAATATGAAATTCAAACATTTTTCTTCTCTCAGATACATAATCTAAATAATTAAGGAACCTAAAGCACTTGATTCCCCTGTAAAACTGATCCCGTGATAGTTTCGATAGAGAGCTCATGCATCATGATTACTGGAGGAGGTACAACGATGCATTATTCATGCCCACAAAGTGCACACACCATCTTACTCTCAAATGACCCTCATTATTTGGGACATTCCTCATTTTAGATTCACATTTATCTCTATCCCATACTGAGGTTACCATCTGGTCATTTTTTCTTTACTGACTCAGCCTGTTACTTTTGTATAAAATCACTTAAAGCCAAGCACTAACCAATTCTTTCAAATAGCTTAAATAAATAAAAATAAATATACTGCCTATCATTGCCAAGGAAAAGAAATTGGTAGGCATGTAAAGATCCTACAGTAGTGTTAGAATGAAGCCAAGGTTAATACAATTGGTATTTGTTTCTCTAACAAATCTTCACATTAATTTTTGATGCTCATAACAAAGCAAAAAAGAGATCCTCTAATAACACATATGAAAACATAAATAAATCTACTTATGCAAACTTTAACTTACACAATGGTCAACAAATCATTAACCAAGGAAATTATAAAGAACAAATGATGTAAATCTAAGCAGATCCAATTATTTGAGACAGCAGAGCAGAATAGAAGATACAATACTTAGAACTGAAATCCACTGTCAGCAGCAACATATAGGGAATTACACACAAGGGAGGATCACACTAGAGATTCCTTTTTACTGCTCCAGATAAAATTCTCGGCTTATTTTGTCCTTTCTATTTTTTTTTTTTTCTCACTGCATCCACAGCAGCAGAACTGGGCCAATACTATCAGTTATTATTCACTTGACTGGAGGAATCTATTTGCTCACACGGCAGTTCTGCCCCTTTTGGTTCATTTTTTAGTAACTTTCTTCTGGCAAAAGGGACTAGTAAATCAGGATTGTAGGAAAAAAAAAAGAAATATTGTTCATAAAGAAACAGTCTCAAGAAGGAAAATGGAAGATACAGAACTCAGAAAAGGCCTTTCTGATCCTATTCATGAGAGAACCCCTGCCTAGGGCTGTGTTCAGTCCTAGGATCACAGAGGTGCATTTCTGCATGACTTTCAAGGTATAACCCACTTGTATCTGGGGTAAAGTGAGACAGCAAGCTGAGTGAATGGCTGAGTCCCATAGCATGTCTAATAACAGTCAAGAAGGATTTAATTAATTTAATCAGGGGCCTGTGGTTGGATGTGTTAGAATTTTTGTGATACACAGAGGCAAAGTGTCAGCTTTCAGGATTTTGCTTCTCCACTGCAGCTAAAGAATTGCTTTCCTATTAAAAAATTCAGTGTTTGCCTTTGTTTTTCTTAAATGTCCATATAATGTATCAAAGCTAAAATATTTTAATCACAGCTTTAAAAGTGTTTTAAAGCCTTGTCTTGTTATGCTTTTGTTCCATCCCTTCTGCAGTAAAACCAACTCCTTCAAGAGAAGGTATTTCCTTCTCAGGAGTGAGAGTTCTCTGATACCTTCTCTGATGATCAGTCCTACCTGCCAGGACTCTGGGAGTCTATGAAGGAGGTGCAGGACTTCAGCCTCAACAGTGACTGCTTTATTTCACCAAATGAACCACCATTTACCAGATAAAAGCCTGAAAATGGAGAAAAAAGGGGATCATTAACACTAATAACAACTAATACTGAGAACTGAAGCATTATTTGTATCAACAAATTCGAGGTTTTGCTCTTCCTGAACTCAAGAAATTTCCACGGAAGTTAAGTCTTAAAGGTCAACGAATTTCAATGAATTTAAATTAATATTTCTTTAGAAATGTTTCTTTTCTGAGGCTCTGCAAGTTACGGCTGGGTTCTTGTATATACTCCATCACTGCCTCCTGCAGCACAATTCATCTTTTGTCTCTGCAAAATTATGAATGAGTGTTTTGGTCACCTTGCTCTTGCCTTTGCCCTTCCCACAGTCCCCTGTGAGAACCTTCAATATCCTTCAGCACTTGAAGTTCAACCTCATCTTCTTCTTAGAAAGAATATTATTAAGGGGTTTGGCTGGGATTTCTGCTTTAGATTTCTCAGTTCGATTAATAGAAAATAATCACTCTCACACTCTCCCTCTCTGGTGATTTGGTTAATTAAATGGTAGAAGCAGCACAAATAATTTCTACACCAGTGTACTTATTGTTTTTAAAATTATGTGAAAATTAGTCCCTTACTAGATGATTAGGGTTTTAGATCTGCTAATGAACAACAATAGTCTGCCATTGCCATCTTTTAATTTACTTTTAATCACCAGCTAAGTAACAAAGAAATGTCTTTTAAAATAATTAAGACTACGTATCAGGTCTCTGTAGGACATCAACAATAAAGGGGTTAACGATGCATCCAGTCATCATGGAAACAATCAAAAATGTCTTGCTTTAAACAATGCAGAGCAACTCTCACTCTCTAAATGCATCTGTGCCAGGAAATTCCCACAGCTTTACAACATTTTTCATCCTGTAGAGATCACACACACACATGCACAGAGAGACAAAAAGTAATGATGGGAATCACCTATGTAACAGGGCAAAGGTGTTAATTAAGATGTCTGTGAAAGGCAGCCACTTTCCTCTGACTCGACAGAACCCTCTCAGCATCATAGTATGACCTCAGCTGTGACAACGTGGCACAACAAAACATACCAAACCAGAAACAGATTTTTTTTCTCACAATCTTCCTACACTTGTCTTCTTTAGATATTTAAAACTGAAAATCTGAAGAACTGAAAAACAGGTTCCCAAATCTCTATCCCAAAGTTATTTTATAAAGTGTCTATGACACATAAGAATAAAACTGTTTTCAGGTGAAAAATGGTAATAATTTTGATTTGAATCTAATAACTTTTTAATAGCAGTATTGTAGATGCATATGATATTTACCTCTGTTGCTATAAAATTAACCCACCTTAATCCTAGGATGGGATCCTCATTGAGGAGAGGCAGGTACTGCACTTAAAATTACCAAACCGCCTGTATTGTATTTAGAGTAGGATTTCACTGAACAGTAAATGCAGCAAAAAGTTCACTTTAATTCTTGACACAAAAAAAAAAAAAAAGGAATAGTCCTAAAATTTCACTATTATGAAGCGTCCAACACATGTATTGGCACTCCAGAGGGCTACTAGAACCGAATGCCTGTGCTCCCTTTCGAAAGGGGACTTTTCTGGCAGCACCGTTTGGCCCATGGGAGTGCAGGCTGTGGAGCACTGTTAGGAGACTGCTACAAGGCCATCTGTGCTCTGGCTGAAAAGACTTTAGTTAATGTGGAAAACAAAAAAAATAAAAGCCCATTAATTGCTCTCTTCACAGCTTCTATTTCCATTTGGAGAATTGCATGTGAAAATGATATAAAAATGAGAGCTGGAAATGGCCAAATAGGTAACTTCTTCCACCTTATCAGTACAGGAGGATTCTCAGCTGGACACTTGGGACAGCAGTGAACGATGGCAGTCAGACACAGACTCCTGCCAGCTCTACCTTCCACACCTTCCACAGCCCCAGTCCCTTCACACCGCCTCCTTCTGCCCTTCCCTTCTTCTTTCTCTCCGAAGCTCTGCTCATTTTACACCAAGTCTGAAACCTTCATGGCAACAGATATCCATGACTGTGTCTGTGTTGGTACTGAGAATTCAGGTTGACTGTCACACGAAGGTCCCAAACAGTGTGGCAGTATTCCCTGCTGTACCACTCATCTGAATTTTACATTCACTGTGTGCATTGTTTTCTCACTTTCATCCTATTGACTCCAATTAACACTCTTTTAACCATTTTCAGTAATCCTGTACCTTGCTGTTTTTTCCCCAGTTCTCTAAAGACTGTTAAATAGCCCATGCACAATGCTGGAGTCAAATTGATGTTAATATTTAAACAGCTATTTGTAGAGCATCCCAAATGCAATCTATAGTGTGTAAGAGAGAGAACTTCACCTATTTGTCACTTGACATCTCTGCGTATCCAAACAAACATTAGAGCCATTTCTCAGCTGCACTGACTTATAAAACCCTTGCCTGCTGACACCAGAAGCTTCCAGACTTCTACAGATTCTATTGTTACAGAGTTCTGGTTTTTCTGCCCTGCACTTCACATTTTTCTGTCACTGATCATTGTTATGACCAGTTCTATTCTGTGAAGCCTAACATGGTCTTGCTATTGCTGCCTTATGACATATCAACCGTACAAAATATGTCATTATCTTTTTATGTGTCTTAAAACCTTTTAAGCTCTTATTTAATTACCTCATTATTGAATGAAGCCTCTTTAAAGGGAACTGGTCAGCAATTCTAGGAAATCAAACTGCCTATTAGGACCTATAATAGACATTTAAGATGCTAATTTTAAGAATTACTTTTGAAAATCTTGACTCAGACACTTGTTTTATAAACATATGAGATTACAACTGCAGAACAATATACACAGTAATTCTGAAAAAGGAAGCTTTTAAAACACTTTTCCAAAAAGCACTGTATTACAAAACCTAGTACAAAATTGTACCTTATTTATAGGCTGGCTTGAAGGATAAAACAGGTTATTCAAACAGCTTTTCAATTCACATTTCACATAAAGATAGCTACTATTTTGAATGGAATGAAATACTCAAGTGTTTATTTGTTATGTTTTGCTCTATAGATACTTTGAAAATAAAAATACAGTTAAATTTGAAAGATGAAACAAGATGAAAAACTTGGATAGAAATCCCTGCAATGAAGAGTTTGACTCTTCCCAGCTACGTGGAGGACCTGTAATTTCTTCACAGACTTCAACAAGAAAAATGTACCAGCTTTGCACTTACATGTGTTTTGTCACCTTGCAACACACAGGATAAAGTTCTGACTATCCTTTAGTGGAATGTCTGAGGAACTTTTTCCCTTTTTAATAGTAATGAGTATGATTATGGTTATGAACCATCAATTTCACCCACGGGGACATCCTGGGGCAGTCTGTGCCTCTGATGAAAGGCAGCATAAGTCCAGATGCACATTGTCCACCATATGCACAATGGTCCTGAAATGGTTCATGTGTATTCAGGAGACATCAAAAGTGTAACCAAAAGGACAGAGACTTGGAGTGGTCCTTTTATGTCTTTGATGTACAAAGCAAATCAGCCTGAACTCATCAGAGACTACTGATGACAGGGGCTGGGCTAATCTTGGAATGATCAAAGCATTCAAAGTCAGCGACATTTGGAAAGAAATTAATGATTCCTCCATAAAGGTTTTAACCATCCTATAAACAGGATAAATGTGGAAATCCTTAGATGGATGGTACCATTAAGTACAGCAAATGCTACTGAAAATAATCACAATGGTGGCTCATTTATTAAGAAACTGTTCCCCACATTCATTTACATTACACTGAACAGATTGTATGAAAGCAGGTTTTTTTTCAGTCTGGTTAACGTTCTCTGAAATGAGAAATTACACACTGAAAAGCAGTACTTTGTGTGTGTCATGTCAGAGAATTACAAGGGATCATTATCCAATCTTTAAGACACAGAATTATTACAGATTTATCAATTGTTTCTACTGATGTAAAAGGTCTGATAATGGCACGACGTGCCTGACTAACAAGAATTACTATAATGAAGTTAAATGCTTTAACTTGTTTAATGATTCTTGTTGGCAATTATTACTTATCTGGGACCAGAGAAGAAATTGTAAAATATGCTGTTATCCTTGATATGATTGGAGGTTTCAGGGTGCAACTATAAATTCAAGGCTGGCATTTGCTTTTTAGAAAAGATTTGTTAACGTTGTTAAATATGGTGAAGTCATATTCTACTGGCACAAGATAAAGCAACCAATCAACTTTTTCAATAGAGAGTCTCTCCCTGCCTTTGTAGTGTCTTGCTTTATTTAATAATAGCAACATGGGGTGTGAATTACCAGGCTCACTAAGTAGTTTTACAAGTATTTTACCTATTATTCTGTATCCTCAAGAAATTCTCAGAATAAAACAGAGGTGAACAATTTCTCTCACTGTAACTTGGCATGATTTTGGCATGTGGTCCAAAGAGGAGGAAAAGGAATAACTGAAAACCAGTTTTGCCACCTCTAGTAAGTACTGATGTTGCTTATACTAATAAAAGGTCTTGCCTCCAAGTTTGTATGCAAGTGACTATGAAAAGTAGACTGGAAATTATTTGTTGCATTATGGGAGTATGAGGAGTATAAATCAGTCAGTAATTCTTGATACACTGTGTAAGACAAACCTATAGGCTTAGTTAAATGGCCCCTACTAATATGGGAGTAGGCATCACACACCATCTCCATCTAACCTTTTTTCCATCTGTCATCCCAAGCAAATTTTTAAAAATACTTTTGTCAGAGATGTTTAACTCTTTAGGCTTTGTCTTATTATAAAAACAGTGCTGCCATTATTAAAGATGGAATTTTTGACAGTTTTCAAAGAAGATCTCTTTCTAAAGGGCATGTTAACACCCTAAGAGAGCATGGATGGACACCCTGTAAGAGCAAACTGCCCTTCAATGTGGTGACCAGGCTCTTGAAACCCTGTCAGTGCCTGTGGGTGACAGAACAGTATTTATGTGAAGCACACATATTTCAAACTTCACTTGTGTGCTGAATTAATTTTTAATGGATGGATTTCAAACTATTTCATCAAACCTTACTGATAATTCTAGAATTCAATAATTTAACTTAATTAAGACCATAGTAAGCATAGCAGAACAGGATATTCGATCTAAAGGATCTAAAATTTTTGCAATTATTCAAAACCAGAGAGTTTTGTATGTTGACCCTTCAAAAATGAATAGATTTTCACATCACATTGCTGTTCTGTGAGTCCAACCATCAGCGTTAAGATGAAATCCTTAATAACTTTACTTGCACTCAAATATGCTGCTCTGGTTTCAGGTCAGTGAGGCTCATAAGCTTTAGCCCCTATGTGCTCATTTCCATCATACTCGGATAATTTGAATTTTTTTTCTCACATCAATCACTTGTTTTGGTCAGAATCAGAGGATCACAAGATATTTCAGGCTGGAAGGACCTCAGGAGATCTGCAGTCCAACCTCTTACTCTAAACAGGGACAACTCTGAGGCCAGCCCAGGTTGCTCAGGTTTTATCCAGCCTCATCTTGAACACCTCCAGAACACAGATGGCTCAGCCTCTTTGGGCAAACTTCCAGTGCCTCAGGATGCCAAAGCTTTTTCCTTATTTCCAGTCTCAACCTCTTCTGCTTCAACAGAAGCCTATTTCTGCTCTTCCAGCCCCTCACCACAGGGCAGGTGCTCCCAGCCCCTGACCATCTTGGTGGCTCTCCGATGAGCTGACTCCACTTTAGCAACACGTTTCCTATTCTGAGACATTCCCTGTTGGATTTTGCTGAATTTCATCAGGTCTCAGGTGCCCATTCTCCCAGGCTGTTCAGAGCCATCTGCACAGCAACTCTGTCCTCAGGCACATCCATCCTTAACCTCATTTTGGTGTCATCTAGAAATATGAGAATGCACTCTCTTATCTTCTCCATGGTGATGGAATGAAAGTTACTTAACCCAGTTTAAAAAAAATCATAGTAGAGGGGTTTCTTTAATCCCAGACTTTTTTTTTTTTTTTTTTTTTTTTTTTTTTTTTTGTCAGACTCAGTTTTAGGAGATCTGACAAAAAATTAGCATTCAATACGGAACAGAAACAACAGACACATGGGAGGAATCTTTCTCCGTGCTCAACTGCAGTATTAAATTTATTTTGATGGCATCACTATCCTGTTCCTCAGTAAAAGGCAGTAGAAAACAAGGGGCTTACATAACATAAAGACATATTTTTGATACTTAGGCAGATTCCTCAAACTGTCAGCTTTCATAATCCAACAGTCTTCCCACAACTCTAAATGCACCTGGTAGAACTTCTCCAATGGACCCATTGCTCTTCTCTTTCACACTTGCGTTTCTCTTCAAAGGTTGGAGAAAAAAATATTACTTTGAAATGTCATACTGACTGCAACTGTACACACACATATGTTTGCAAGGCTAGGAACACTGAGCAATCTGATCAGTATTTAGCAGAACTCTCAAGATCTTTGCTCAGCTTGAAGTGCTGTCATGGAGCATTCCTGCTTCCTGAACCCAGCTGCTGTAGTTCCACATTAGGCAAGTTGTCCTTTGCTTCATTTTACATTGCAGTGAAAAGTACAGTTACCCTATTTTTCCTGAGCTCAAAAGATTTAAAAAAGATTTTGTTTCCAATTTCTCTGGGGGAAGAAAAAGAACCATAAATGAATGAAGAGGGGCAATAGTAGGGAAGTGCCTTAGCAATTTTACCTGAGAAGTATGCTGGAGCTCTAATTGCAGTGGTCAGGATTAATAAAAACAAAACACAAAACCTGAGAAAGGTGGCTATTTTCAGAGCTGGCACCAATTCAGAAAAGCCAGCATTGCAGTGCCAAATCTGGGAGTGCCAAATCCAGAAGTATCAGCTTCATACCTAGTAGAGTTGCTGAAATGGTGTTTTTTCAACACACTGAGGTGTAAAATTTGCAGCTAAACACATCCCATTGGTCTTTTTTTTTTCGTTTTTTTTTGTTTAATAACTAAAACAATACAAAGAACTATACCTCCATCTGGTCTTTTTTTTTTCGTTTTTTTTTGTTTAATAACTAAAACAATACAAAGAACTATACCTCCATCTGGTCTTTTTTTTTTCGTTTTTTTTTGTTTAATAACTAAAACAATACAAAGAACTATACCTCCATCTGTGAAAAAGACATCATCTGTTTTTCCTGGTATGAAATGGATTGCTACATCTGCACCAGAAGGAGAACCTGGGCATGAACCTGTTTCACTCCTATTCTCTCCCTGTTTCAGCTCTTCCCTCTTAATTCTGTTTTTACATTTCCATGATGCTGCTTCTCCTTTGTTGAGACTGATTTTATTTAACTCTGCTTTTCTGCAGTCGCAAGCTTCCTTCTCGTTGTTTATGGAAATATGTGAAATATGTCTATAATACTCATTCTGTTCAGTGTGACTGATACACTTCAACACTACCGTTTACCAACGGAAATGTCAGCCTCAAATTTACAAAATAAATATGGTTGATGTTAAGTTTAGAGTAGGAACGAGACACGTGGAATTCACAGCACTTGTGAATCTCACCCAGGTGATCTTGCCAGAAAGAAATCTGCATTAACCAGGGAGCACAGGCATGGATACAGTTACGGGTTTTTTTTTCCTTTTTGTCTTGCTTTGCAATTGGAACATAGAGAAAATGAAGCTTAAGCTTAATTAGTTACAGTAACCTAATATACAAGTGTTACCGCATTTGTTTCTCCATATATAACTTACACTATTTTGGTTATTTGTGTATAACACGCAAGGGGAGGGGTGGGTTAAGGAACATGAAATGTAATTAACTTGATTGCAATATCACCAATTTCAATATTTTCAATAAATAACAATCCAAGAAATTATTTGCTGGAGAAATATGTAAAAAAAGAATTAATACAATTCTATTTGAGAATCTGGCATCCATTCACAGTTGGAAGTACAAAGAGAAAAAAAAGTGAATGGGAATTAAATTTTTTGTGGAAATTATTCATTCAAGTGTTGCCTTGCTATTTTATTCCCTTTAAATATTAAATACAGTTGATTTCATCCTAGCAATGGTATTAACATTATAGCCACTCAGTAATAATCTCTGACAACTAAAAGAAAACAATCACCTTTCTACAGCTTCATAAAAGAGTAAAGGGCTCTTTTGTTCTCATGTCAAGCTTTGCATGATGACAGAAACTAATTCTGTTTGTGTGCAGTTGGGAAGTTATAATGCAGATTTTTTTATGACACTTGCTTATCATAGTGAGAGAAAAGAAGTTTAATATTTTCCTCCATAGGTTTCCTTTACAGCAATGTTTCTTCAAGAAGAGAGGTTGAGACCAGTGACTTTCCAAGCGCTGATGACACAGGTTTCATGTGTGCTCACCAAATAAAAATGTTTCTAACTGCAGAGGGAAGTGGTTGGTACTGCCTGGGCCACAGCAACATTTCAATGAAATCTACTGCTCTGTGTAATCTGTTCCATTACATAAAAGGCAGAGATTGCAGGACCAGCTCTGCTAACTTTTGCAGTTTTCCCCTTGAGCTGAGGAAAAGGAAAAGTACCTATTGCAGTACCAGGTGGTAGGTGATCTCCTCTGAGCAATGCCCCTTTCCACGAGAGTAGAATTAAAGCTGGGAAAGGATCTGGGTTTTTTTGGTGTTGGGTTGGGTTGGTTGTTTGTTCTTTCATTTTTATTAAAGAGATTCATATGAAAAATGGAAAAAAATTAAGTGAATCATAACTGTTTATTATTTTCTTTAACACATCAGAAAAAGAAAGACCACAAAAAATTCTGAAAAAATTGTTCCATATTTAACTATATCGTTAGCATTAAATGATCCCAAAACACCCCAATTTTTGCACACCACTTTCCTAAGCCATCAAAAAAATTATTTAGATCACTACCCTTCCTATGGTCTAGTTCAGCCTCAGAATTCAAAATCTGTAAGCATATTTAAGGTGTTTCATGCTTTTTTATCTATTCAAACTGACAAATTATTGTATAGTATTCTCCAGTTTTATAATATTAAGCACTTCATAAGGAAAATCCAAGTATTTCCAAATATTAGGGGCCTCTAATAATTTATCTTGATTTATTTTAAATGTCATTTCTGTATGAAACATCCCTGTTCACTGAAAAGTCATTGAGACTCCTTATCAGATAAGGGAAATAGAGACTTTCGAGCTGACTGCTCCTTTCACAAAGAAGATTTTCATATGTCATATTTTTATTAAAAGTTATTTCAGTTTATGCTTGGAGGGAATTCTTCTTTGAGGAGGACTTAGTTTGTTCCCGACTTAAAAATCCACTACTGACTATTCAGTATTTTTCATGTATTTTAGTTTGTTTGAACTCTCCAGAAAGAAGTCTGGGATCTTGCCTTTATTGTGTCATCACTGTAGGAAACCTTGTTTAATGTTGAGAGGGTATTGTAACTCACCCTAATACTGAAGATGTGTGTTTACAACTCTGAAAAAGGATGGCATTATCTGTGACTTTCCTTGGGTTTGAAGACTTGACAAAGTCTTCTAAAGAAAGATTTATGTTACTTTCTTAACAAATAAGGTCATGTGTCAATCCTTTATAAATGTCTTTATCTTAGGCACAGAAGTCACTTAGAAGTTACTTAGAGTAAAATTATCAAATATTTACAGGTTAAAGATGTTTCTGGGCCTGTAGAGAGTTACTGTGATTTGTGATGTATGATATCTCCTGCTAAACATCCCACCAGTTATTTCCCTTTCATTTCAGAAAATCTGTCTCTTCATCCCATTTTCAAGGGATTTTAGCTCACAGGAACCTAGAGGCATGTTTCCCGTCCCCAGTGGAACTCCAGTCTGAGGCGCTGTAACACAGCAAACACGACCTGGTAAATTCTATAGAGTGAAGCATAACTTGCATTGGGGTGTGCTGGTGTTGCCCAATGGGTTCCAACACTATCCTTCACTCAGCTTGGCTGACAGAGCCAAGGGATGATTCGTGTTTGGTGTTATTTATATTTGAGTCTATAGAACTTCTTGATAGTCACTGTAGGTTTTCAAAAGAACTGAGAGAGAGAATTCCCAAATGTGTTGAATGTATGACTCCAGTTTGAATGCAAATGAGCATAGTTCTCACATAGCTGATTAAATGGTGAAGATACTCAAAACGTTTTTGATTCTGAGTAATTTTCTAAATGTGATCTCAACTGTTAAGTTGTACAAGACATATAGAATTTAAAAAAAAAATAAAAATTGAGCTTCCTTTGTGGGTATCTAGCAGTGTTGATACACAGTCTGAAATATCCAAGGCCCAAATCACAGAGGATAGTAAAACAAACAATAATTTTAAATGCTCTTCCTTCTAGAATTTAGCAGCTCACACATTTGAATGTAGAGTTTGGAGTTTCAGCATCTTAATATTACTCATGAATGTCTGCTCTGTCACTGACCTTCTTCAAGTCATTTATTCTGTTTGTGTATCAGATCCAGGTCTGTAGAATGAGAAAGCATTTCCACTACATCACAAAAAATTGTGAAGATACTGCAGACTGTGATGCCCTCAGTGTGCTGTTTAATAGGAAACTGTTTGTTTCAAATCTCCCACTTTACTCCCTTATTTTAATTTTCCTCCTAAAGTTTCCTGTCATCCACATCCTTCCTTCCTTCCTTCCTATTTACAATTTTGCCTCCCATATACATTTTCCTGTGTACCCTCACATGCACATCAGAGTCAGGATAAATTATAAACTTACTAACGAAATCTTGATATTGATATTTCCCATTGATAACAATAAAGCCGCATCTCTCATTCCTTCCCTTATTTGTATTGTGTATTCCACATCCATTTTGGTGTCAATCAATGAGATAGCAGGAGCTGCATGGAGACTTTAATACTTAAACCCTTCAGTCATGGCTCCCCCCACTGGAACAGCTGCTGACAATTTGCTATCAGTGACACTGCTATGCAATGCTTGTTCTGGGAATGGGAGAAATGGAAAGATGAAGGAGCCACAGATTATTAAACATTCACAACTTTCTGTTCCTGATATTCAGCATTGAGGGGCGTGGGGGGTTGGTTCTGGCATCCCTGCAGTGACTGATTAACCTCCAGCTAGGCCTGGGCAGGACATTAATGTCATGCAGCACAATCTAGATTTATAAACATAGAGAGAGAAGCACAATTCTGTTTGTATTCTGTATTCTGTTTGTATTCAAATAAAGAATCCTTGACACATAGCATCTCCTCCGTATTTTGATTCTCCCCTTGACCCCACTAATCAGGGTGTGATCCCAGTTGTCAAGGCTGTTTGATATGGGAAATTGATGTGTGTCCCTTTGCAGATCACAGCACTTAGCTGCAGACCTGACTCAGGTGTCTCCTCTAGTAGCATATGGATCTTTTTTACATTTTCTTTCCAGCTTGTAGTAGGACAAAGTATTGCTCCCAGCCCCACCAGATTTATTATAAACATGAAGCAAATCATGAACACAGAAAGAAAAGCATATCTTGTCATCCCTACATGACAATAGAACCTAACCCTCACTTCAGCTCAGCTTTACACCAAATGATCAAAAGATAGAAGTTCACTCATAGAATCCAGCAGGTTTGAAATAAAATAGCTGACTTGAAAATAACAGCTTCGTGTGAGTGAGATCTGCTGAACCCTCCCGGGCCAGCTGCAGAGCTTCCTGCAGCCCACTGCTGGGGCTGAGCACAGCATGCAGCTGCTGATTCTGGCACCTCAGGGGTGTAACTCAGAGCACAGACCCTAAGCTCCATTGGGCTATGAGCCTCAGCATGTGAAAGATAAATATATGGCCCATTTTGCCTTTGTGATATGCAGGCAGTGACCTCTACAAAGATCAGATGGGCCAGGAGCAGGGAAAGCATTGCTGCTGTTGTTTCAGGTAAGATTTGGCAGGCAGACTCATTTGCTGCAGCCCAGAGAATCACTCAAACAGAGTGACACAGACTACAAATGACAGGTAGAAAAATTCCACTTAGAAGAAAAGAAACTTATTTAGCTCATTTTTAACAAAACTAAATTCCAGGAACTTTCCTTCACTTAATGCACATAATTTGCTGCAGCATATTTTGAATATGTTTTTCGTTTGATGCCTTCAGTTTACCTGAAATATTTTGCAGCTAAATTATTGCAATATGTATCACCAGTTTCTATAGTTTTATCACATCTTTGCTATTTCATTGCAAACTTCAGAGAAGATGAAAATAAAAACCAGGTTTTATGATTGACTTGCTGCTGCCTCATTATATGGAAACACTGTTTCCTGATAATAATGATATGTCAGCAGCTTGATTTACTAATCACACTTGGTATCTAGGGATAGGAAGGGGTGTGTGAGCACATATGTACATGTATATTTGTTCCAAAATTTGCATTTTATCTAAGTTAGCATTGATTAGTGACTAAATTTTCCACAGTACTTGTAAGGAATAATTTGGCTGAATCATTAAATACAACATGGTATCTCTGCAAGTAGAAATCTACATCTCTGTCTAGAAAACAAGATAATGCCAACACTATACACTATATTCCAATCTAATACTATTGATGGAATAAGTTCCTTATTTCCTAGAATAAATAAGTCCAGTCAGATAACAGAAATAATAAAAATGCAACTCATTAATCATGCAAAATACACTGTATAATCAAAATAATTTGCAAAATGTAGACTGAAACCCATTTGTTTAACAAGTTGTTTGGCCAGTCCATCCAAACTCCGAGTCACTGCCAAAAGATTCTGGGTCTGTAACAAATATAATTTACAGCAAATGTTCACATTGTTACACTCAGAAAAATAAGATATCAATCATTTCATTTCTATGCATCAGTTTGACTTCAAATCTATCTCAGCAACACCCACAATGTGCCCTTCTCACCATGCAGCCTGGGCATGCTCGTTAGCAGGCAAAGCCACACAATCCCAGCACTGAAGGGTGTTGCTGCTGAAGCCTGAGATGGCAAAGGCCCTGTCTGAGCTGCCCCTGTTCACAGACGTGAGTTTGGACTTTCTGGTGATGAAAAAGCTTAAAACTGCGCTTTTTGGTCTGCTGCAGTCACGGTGCACATCATGAATGGCTGGAGAGACTCAGCCTCCAGTGAGGGCAGTTTTCCTCAGAAAAGTCCTCCTCGTGACTCCAGGGAGAGCTCACTCCTTTGGTGCAACCCCACCTTGAAGAAAATTCCCTTGGCATTCTGCTAAATCATTGACACACTGATTTCTTTTACTCTACTGACCTCTTCTGAAATGTGGCTGAATTTGTTTGGTGTGACATCTGCACGGTTTGTCCTACTAATTGAAAGACTAGATGTGACTTATTTCCCCCAAGACTGTCTGCAGTCAGCAAGCAGGAACAAACTTCAGTCCTTTCTCATTGGCTACGTTTCAAAATCGTGTCCCAGATGTACCTGAGCTGTGTTTTCTATGTGCCACTCATTTCTTTTAAGCTGACATTTTCATTTAGTTATCTCTGATCGGCTGAGACAGGCCAAGAGATCCAGGTGCACTTGTGCCTGATGTGTCCCCCCCAGAGAGCCAAGGTATAAGTGAAGCTCCTACTGACTCCCAAGTCAATCCAAATAGCAAAAAAATTTACAGGTTTCATGTCAAGTAAGTAAAAAACACTTCTAGTAAGGATAGATGAACTGATATGAAGGATGTAATTTCTATTTCTACAGAAAGCATCCTGAATTTTAAGCTTGTTACTCACCAGCATTTATTTCTGGCTCGTTGTTTAAAAAAAAATTAAGCAACCAAAAACCACTAAGGAAATACCCTCATTAAGAGAAAATTGAGACAAAGAGAAGAATGACCTTCTCCCACATTTGATGATGCCTGGGCCAGGAACAAAATTATTTGAGCTTCAAGATCCAACTGAAAAACAGGAGATCTGAAAATGCCCTGGAACTGGAGGGGACATACATAATTTGAAAACTGTCCCAGTGATCAAAGATGAGGTTGTCATGAGTCATTCTAGCAGATGAGCTTTTCTTCTTGACTCTGAAGACTGACAAACCTACTGGCAATCTTGAACAAGATTTGCAATCCTCTGCAGTTATCTGCATGAAAATGCAGTACAAAGGGGACACAGACTCTATTATGATATTTTGGAATCAGTATTACACTCATATTTCAGCTGAAGAGAAAAATGGGAGTTGATGACAGATGGTAGTAGAGAATTGGCAGGAGCAATTAAGAACTGAAGAAGGCATGGGAAATGTATTTTTTGTCAAAATGCTTCTCTGTAATTAAGCAATATGTGTCTCTTGACACAATTTCAGTGCACAGACATGTTTTAAGACCTGAGAAGGTAAGACAGGCCAAGAAATTCTTGGGTTTTAAGTCAGCTACATTTGAAAAAGGTCCAGTAGATCTTTGTTAACATAGCAGTTTTTGTCTGGTGAATTCCAAGAAACAGAAAATATATAGCAAAACATTTTTAGATGGTGCAAATATAATAAGAGTAACTTCTTATCCCTTACCACACTTCATCCTAAGTCCTGTGACTTCCACAATATCTGTGAAATTTATAGGAACTTAATTCATGTTTTTGCCAGTTAAACACATTTTAGAAATTGTGGATCTTTTCTGCAAAGATACTTCTGATAGTTATACAACCAGTAAAAGCGAGGTGGACATGTTTAGTGAGCTCAAGGCATTCTTCCTTTTGCAATGCCTAACCCTGGCAAGCACATTTGGTGCTGAGCTCAATTCTGAGTGATGTGGATTCACACTTCACATCTCTGAAAATTGCTCACTGCTGAAAATGGAGGAAGCTGAACTGGTGTTGTTTCAGCAGAAAGTATGGTGACAGAAAAAAAGACAGACCCATTTCAGGGATAGGTTTTAAGCTGATGTTCTTGAAGATTTTTTTTTTGTCCTTGACTTTACACCCAACCCATTTTAATTTTGCTCGGCAAAATGACCACTGCACTGTTTAGACACGTAATTCAGACTTCAGCTATGTCCTAATAGGGACCATCAGCAAGGATGCTAATTGGTGTCAGATGTGATTAGACCACTGCTCTGCAGGAAGATTACTGATTTGTTTTCCTCTACTGCTGAGAATTCAGCCCCAGGTGACTCACTACCCTCACCTGAGTAGGATTCAAAGGACTGAAGTCATTAGAGCTTATCATCAAACCTTCCATTCTGTCTGCTAAGGCTTTGTTTCTAAGATGAGGTTAGATATTGTTTTTATCATTTAGAAGTGACAGAAAATGTAGGCATCTTTTCCTGTGATTTTATGGTTAACTGTAATGGAGAATTTTAATAGAAAACAATAGAGAATTGTGATGCATTGTTGATTATACAATAGCAGAACATCGATCCAAACACTTTCCCTTTTGTAATCCAGCAAAACAGAAGCACTGTTATCTTGCAGTGGTGACTGCTTTTGTATTGCTTTTCCTTCCAAAGCACGTACATAAATAAAGAAGAAACATCTCTCCTCATGCCCAACATTTAAAAGTGTACACAGGAATTGTGGCTGCGGAGCACTGCAGGTGAGTATTTCTGCACTTAAGACAACCTTCTCCTCTCCTGCTTCCCTCACCTTTTCACGATTCAGCTGACACACAGAAACCACAAGCCTCTTACAAAATGTGCTCCACAGGATATTCAAAGAACAATGCACACAGCCTTGAGACTGAAGACTCAGAATTCAGCAGATAATAGCTGGAAATCTCTGTTGACTTGATCTTGTTTTTTCTGAGCGAACTATATGCAAAAATAAAATCAGTTTTGTTCCAAGAAGTCTGGAGTCAAGATTTGTCCTAGAAGGCAAATGTGTAGCTCGGGTTAATCCATAATTCCAGAAAATAGGGAAGGTGGGTGAGACGGGGCAGAGGGGCCTGGATAAAAAAGGAGGTCTTTTGGATAGGAACTGTAAAGAAACCATGAAATGAAAAATGGAGAAATATCTAAATAATGAGATGGGAAAAAGGTGGCAGAGATTGTTTAAGAAAGCAAAAACCTGGAGGTAAAGGAAAGAATCCCAGAGAAAAAGGCTTGAGAGTAAAAGGAAGCTCAGTAGGGTATTGGGGGGAGGTGGAAGACAGCCCAGGAGGGGCTGGATTATTTTTAAAATAATTCAGAGTCAAGTTAGACCTAATCACCACATACTTGTGCTGTACTGTGCTCTGCTTCATTTGATGAGTTCCTTTGCTTTCTTTCCAAGGCACAACGATGATTGAATCTGGCACAGACAGACACAGAGTGGGTGGGGGTGCAGTAGAGAAGTGATTTTGTTCTCTGTCCATTATGCTGTGTTTACAGGACCTGACATTGTTTAAACAAAACTTTAAGATACATTTCTGACTTGACAAATGTGAACATTAAAACAGTGAAGACATAACTGCAGCTTAGAAAAATGGGTGAGGAGGTTACATTTTAATTTTTTCTTCTCTCAGACCTACTTCTGCACTTGACAGAGAAGAATGGTGAGGACAAAGGCAGCAGCGAGTGGGACCTAACACTGTCATAACATTTAATGTCCCATTGGCTGTAAAACAATTTTGGGATCTCTTTGTGCAGGAAAAAGTCTCCGTGCAAATTCCTCAACAGAAATCCCTCAATATTATATATTTCATCGACTTTGAATTCAAGGGCAGTCTAAAGTCTGCTGTCTGCACTCATGATGTTTGCAACAAAAATGCCTGCTGGCCTCTGGGACATGCCCAGGTCACTGAAAAACAGCTGATACAGTAAAAAGAAATGGCGAGCCCAATTCTCAAATGGAGCATAAGGTTTCTGAGCCCTTAGGCCTGGTTTCAAAACCTTAATGTCAGCCAAGCCCCACCTACTGACTCCAAGAAACGCTGGCCCATGCTGATCATAAGCGCAGGCCCTAATTACGAGTGTCAGAGAGGAGCTTTGAGCCACTGCTCGCCTGCTCCCTTCCCACAGCATTTCATGCAGCATCTTCTGGCAGCCCGAGACGACAGTGCTTGAGGGGACTTGCAAGTTTGACAAAAAAGTTGGTGAAATTGATTGGTATTTAGAGTTTAGTGGTCTCTGATGAGTATTCCTGTGCTTCCCTGACTGATTTTGATGAAGTGCTTTTATTTGTCTTTCTACCGAGAGACTGCAGATGAATTTGCAATAGAGCAGCATGGCTCCTGTTTAGCTTTGTCAGGCACCACTTAGCCGTGTTATAATTTATTTTCCAGGAAAAAATATTTCTCAGGAGAGCTCCAGGCTAACACAGTTATAAAGCACCTGGCTACCGTTCAGCTTCGTGTCTGAAAGCAGTTTCATTTCCATGCATAAACAGAAAAATACCAAACTGCTGAGGAGGAAGAAGCAGGTACACGTGCTGTAGGTGCACGGGTCTTCTTTGGAGTGGCATTTAATTAAATCAAGCAGCACCTCAGTAGCACAGTTAGCAGTGTCAAGGCTGACACAGGCCTGTGCAGAGGCACAGACGCTGCTGTCACCGGTGGTGATGCCACAGCAGGCTCCGGGCTGGGTTATTCACTTAACAAAGCAGCCTCTCTCATTGCTGGGTTGGGGGCTGACTGTTCTAAATTTTTGAATGGATTTAGACCTGTATTTAACTTTGACATACTGTGTAATAGAGCAATCTTTACCTTGCTTCAGCTTTATTTGGTGAGAGCCCCTTTTATTCAGAGTGCAATGATTGTGGTGTTTGTTGGGGTAGTTTTGTTCCTATTTTCTGCTGAATTATAGTGATTAGTGAGCGATTTGAAAGCACAGAGCTCAAAGATCTTCTCTGCTTTGATCACCATTACTGTTATTCAAGAAGAGGCCCAAGTCTGGTTACAGGATGAATGTAAATATCAATTCCGTTTCACTGCAATAACAGAGACTGTTGTGCTTTTTCCCTGTGTTTTCCTCATACTCTTTATCCTATTAGAATGCAGGGAAAGAAATGTAGTGACATACATATAATTAAGACAAAGCCTTTCTATAACATGCCACTAATCACAAAATGTGATTTCTAGCGTGATTTAAAATTAAAAGAGCATTTCTGTTTGTCTTGCTTAAATCTTGCTCCTTAAGAAAGAGAGATGAAGATCCACTGAGAAAATGGAGGCTGTTTATAGGGAGCTGCTCTCATTGCCAGTTTAATCAGCTGTGATGTTTCATTAGCAATGACTTAACCAGAGCAGACAATGCTTATCGCAGCCCCTTGCCCTATAATCATTGCACATTACTGCTGTCGTGTGGGCTTTTATCAATTGTTCACTGAGTGCTCTGCAATATTGACAATGGGAAGCTGAAGGCCCAGCCTTAGATTAAATAACTTACAGCCTCCAAAATGACAACAGGGCAGCCTGGCCAGAAAAAACCACTCACATTTTGCAAACTTTGGTACAAAGAGGATGAAATGCCAATTCTAAAATCAAGTTCAGACAATTCACTTTTCATAGAACATGTTGAGCACTCCCATCCATCTGTACTGAGTAATTACATTCATTCTGTCTCTTATAATTCCCAGACACTTTCAGGAGTACTCATTCAGCTGACCTAAAATTGCCTCTTTATGCCCTGGGAGCACATTGTTCTTATTGCCACAAAACCTCCACCCTTTATTTAACTTTAGCCGTGGAAAGTTCCTGGCAAGTGCAAAACCGTGAGACGGTAAAAATTTTACTTCCTGATGTGGTGAGTGACACAGACACAGATGCTCCGAATGCTTTTTTTACTGCTGAGGGGGAGGCACAGGTTTTTAAAAGAGCAACGTCATGGAAATGATTGTGAAGCAGTGAGCAGAGAAGGAGGGGAGGTGTGGGGCTGGATGAGGGGAGCTGGACCGAGCAGGGCTTGTGCTGTGAGCGAGAACTGCACTTTGCTGCCCTCTGAGCATGTGGGGGAAGAGAACAGGGCTGGGTTTGAAATTCTGTTTCCCGACAAACTTCTGGTGCAATCTAAAGCAGATTTCTTTTGCTCTAGGAGACTCAGTTACTCCTCTGCAAAATGGCAATAATAGCACTTCTTTATCTCCAGGAATAAAGAGTGGAAAGGCTAGAAAGCAGTCAGACATCATCACCAGGAGCACAGGGTAACAGGAGCAGTGCAACACAACGAAATGTTTTTTTCAAGTAAATTCAAATCAAACTGGAAAGAGCGTTTGACATCTCTGGGATTAAAATAGAAATGGAAAGAGGATATTTGGGCATATTTTCCCCTCAGAAAATAGGATTGATATCATTTTGCTCTGACTTTATAATTCCCATAGCTTATTATAATGTAGCTGTCCTCTTTGATTTGTGTGTCGGAACGTACAGTGCAACTGCATATATTCGTAGAAATAGGCTTATTATTGTAACAACTCGAGGGAATCTTCTGAATTAAGGGAAAACATTTACATTGGAACAAATTACATTTTACCAAAAAAACTAATTGTTGCACTGAGATCTGTATACAGTTGTAATTGCGCTGTCCTAATTACACACGTTGCATTATTTAAAAAGAGGAGCATTGTTTATTTGCAATATCCTCTGCTTATTTACAGTTGCATATTTGAACAAGGAGCAAGGAGTTATTCCTACAAAGCAGCAGAGAGATTGTTATCAGCACAAAAACACAAAATTAATTCAGCAGAGGAAATCTACTCTCAAACAGAGCAAGAGAGAAATTCCTCCTGAGGCAAGACATTCTACAATTGTTTCTAAATTTCTGTATAATTAACAAAGCACTTACCATCTGCAGTGATTGACCTGTCAGATCTGCTCCTCTGAGATAATTTCAGTGACATTTAAAAAAAAATGTGTGAATAAAAAAAAGACATATTCAATTTGTAGGGAATGGTGTTATCCTCCAAACAGAAACTGCAAACACTAAAGATGGCATTGGTTTGTGATGCCTGATTAACACCAGTAGCCCTGATCTGTGCAGGTCAGCTCAGGTACTGGTGGGATATCCTTTGCTGGATATCATAACAATAACCTATTTCATCTCTTATTTTTAATTGTGCAAATGCCTCTCTAAAGTAGGGAAAGGTACCTCAGAAAATTCACTTATTTAGACAAATACACTAAATAGTGTTTATGATCCATATTAAATGGAATTATTAGGGAACTTAATTTTTAAGAAAGAAAAGATTTTCTCTTGCTCTGTCCCTTCATTGCACACTCACTTTGACCCAACTAATGAGAGTATGAAGTTGACAATATGCTACCAAGCAGCAGTGGCCACCCACCTTTCTACCCCAATAGTGTGAATACCTGAATACAGTGAAATCCAGCCCAGAACAGTTGTGTTTATAGAGGGAAAACAATCTGTATTTTTTCTATAATTTTAAATTAAATCTAATAAATCCAAACAGCATAATTTGTAGATTGCCTCCATCTCTTTAACAATTCCTCCTTTCTCTTCCTGTGTTACAGTAAGTATTTATAGTTGCTGCAAACAACTATAAATACAGCCTTTAACAGCCTGTAATTCTTCTTCCTTCACAAACCTGAATTTCTTGCAAATGTTATTTAGAGACATGTAAAATACTATTTAATCCAAACCAATACACGCTTTTCTCCCATCAGGTTTCGTAACTGATCTTTTTAAAAGTAGCAGAGAAAAAAAGATGGATGTTGTGTGGCATGAGAGATGAATGCATCTTCAGTTCTAAGGAACAACTATTGAAGTTTCAGATTGGTAACGATCACAGTCAAAATGATATTTTAATCTTGGTACACAGTAGGGAATAGACAGTTACTGCACAGTTCACTAGAATTTTACCCCCCTTTGACACATGAAAGAGCAAGTAGTCTGACTTTTCATCTTATTTCAGAAGAGATCCCCTTCTGGAGGTGGTCTAGTCAAGTCCAACCAGTGCTCCTAATACAGAAACTTTCAGTTCTACAGTAAACGCGACTGATCTTTTATCTTTGATTTTAGTTCATTGCCAAAAATCAAGATGAATTTGTTGAAGTGTAAGGTTAAAAAACTGCATAAATGAGAACTCCTACAGTAACAGTTGTTTGTAAATTATTGATCAAGGAATTTTTTTACAATATGAATTGTAAAAGGGCCATCAAACTTTCCTAAAGTACCTTTGACAATAAATAAAAAGTTTGATCTTTTTTTCTTCATTTTCAGAGAGATTTTTGTAGACTTTTTTTCAATCTATATTGCTAGATGCAGGTTGCTATTTCCTCTTGATGCAGTAACAAGGAAGAGAAAGAGAAAAGATATTTCTGATTTTCCTATTATCCCAGGTCTTCAAAAATATGTGGTTTGGGTTGGTGGTATATTCACTACAATTGAATAGTGCTAGTTAAAGAAAGCGCACTGAGTGCAATTTCTTCTTGTTTGCAGGTAATGGATAATGGAGGAAGAAATGAGAATAAACTCATAGAGTCTTTCAGCAAACAAATCTGTGCTGGCACAGATTGAGGACTTCCTTAGTCCTTGAATAATATTGTAAAAGTTATCTATAAAGAAAGAAGAAAAAATATTCTGTAGACGTCTCACAAAGCCTGTCAGGGAAGGTACAGCTGTGGAAATGGAACTCTTTAATTTGCAGAGTCCTCAAAGAAGCTTCCAAGGCCATTGGGACTTGCACCAAGCAAGGAGAGGTCCCCTGAGGAACAGAAGGTAAACATATGGTGGGATCAAGAATACTAAGTACATCATGCCATTCAAAAACAGGAATAAACCATGACTGAATCCTAGGGAACTGCATGTCAGATGCACTAGGGACCCATAAAAGTGAGGTTATTAATCCTATACTACATAATTGTTCAATTCCTGCACAGACACCTGAGATCAGGTGAACTGAACCAGCTGGAGGTCTGCTTTTACCTGGACCCACAGTATTTCAGAGCACTGCTACAGCCTGTCCCCAAGAAAGAACTCCTTAACTACCAGGCTCCCAAAGAAGGGAATAGTCTAAACCACTCCATAACAGTGAGGATTTCTGAAAAAGAAAAAAACAAAAACAAAAACATGAAAAGACTCAGCCAAAGGAACCTCTCTGTCCTAGAAGAGCCTTAATCAGTTGTGACTTCCCGTACTTCTGAACAAGGGCAGTATTCATTTCAAAACCTACCTTGGCAAGCATTTTCCAGACTTGCTGTATGTATAGATAAATCAATTTTATATCACACTATGAGTGCTAATCCTACTGCAGAACACAGTAATTACAGCTCACGTTGAATTACTACTTTTTATAATTCATTGTAGTGAGGTATTACCGTGTGACATGTCCAAGCCTAGTGAGCACTTCATTATTTTTAAACAGAAAAATTGAAGGAAACCACTTACATTGAGCTGACTGTTGATCTCTTTCATTCTCGTTCTAGTTCAGAAGAACAAGGCACACAATCCACTAGGGCTTCCAGGAATCCAGCTCCTTCAGTAACTGACCTTTTACATGCTTACTAGTGACAATACTAAAAATCCTTTAAACTGTTTATTTATGGCATCACACTCTATAAAGCACACAGAATAACCCATACTGATGTCCTTATACTACTTCCACAAGGGGCATTTTACTTCTGAGGTGTTCATGTATGCCTGCAAATGATGAACATCCATGCAAATGCAGACAAGCTATTAAAATTTGCAGTGATTTACCTCTGCTTTTATGGCAACAGTGCCAAAACTTCTGATTTTAGCACAGCAAGGGAAACAGTAAAATATTGCTTGAACTTGTGCACATTATTTTAAATTATAGGACATACCTTCTGAAAGAAAGTGGCTTATTTTCCAAGGGACTGTACAAAGATTACACATTTTTGCTCAGACAGAAATATTCTACATGATGACACCTTTTTTAATTCTCTATTTAAAAAGCTTTTGATGTCACCTTGGAGAGTCCCAGAGTGTGCTTACTAAAGCAAGCCTAAGAAGAGGGTACGACAGCTGTGGTTTCTGACATGAAAACATCTCTCTCTATAGGCACAATAAGATTTTATTTATCCTATTTGGATGAGTATATGCTGACATTTAAAAGAGCAGAGAAGGCATAAAAAACTAGCCCCTATGTTATGGGAAAAAAAGAAAGTCTTTCTGTGTTTGGTTTGGTTTTGCTTTTCTTGAAGATTCTCACATATCTTAGCTGGTTTAAATGTTAACAGATGTTCAGCAGACTTGAGCACAGTTAACAACTCACATATAATTCTCTGGTTAAAAATGCAGGAAAAAGATATACGCTTACAACTTTTTAAGGGATAAAAATAAATTCAAAAAATATTTTATTTCCAAGATCACATAAAAAAAGGAGAATTTTAAACACTTGGATTTTGATATTTTATCTTGATCTTTTCTTTCTGAATTTACACATGCTATGGTAACTTACAGAAGGTTTATAACATTGAAATAATGCAGCACTGACATTTGCGGCATGACTATGTTAAATGTAAGATGTTAATTGTTTGTCTAGCTACTAATGAATCACTATTTCATGCCACAAAACACACGACCTCAGCTTACAGTATGGATGACAATATCAGTTAAAGAGATTAAAGCACGGCCAGTTGGGAGAAAATGCATGATGGTTCCTCTCATCCAACTCTTTGCAGGGATATATGAAGCAGTTTACACTCCCAATATTAATATCAGTTAGCATTAGACACTGAACTTCCCTACTGAAAGATGCACATGAGTACTAATTTCTTAAAGGTCTTTATGGAAGTTCATTCTATGAGCAAGAAATGCTCTTCAGAAAATGTTCCTGTAGGAAGACAGGAATATATAGATGTAAACTTGCAGCAACCTTTCTGTAATTAGACTGCGACTCTGTCCTTTTCTCATGAACAAAACCATAAGCAGAAGTGGAATTTGTTATCACAGAACTATTCTAAACTGAATACCAGGAAACATCCCAGAGGAAAATGAGATTACTCTATTATCTCTGCAGAGTAATAAGTTTGTGATAGCACTACAGAAGTTAGAAAGAACCCTTCTGTGCCCACTTTCCTCTTATTATCTTCTTCAATATGAATTCAGTAAGTAACTTACCTTGGCTTTCTTTTCAATCCTTTAATTTCCTGTCTCATTTGTCTTTGCAAATCTTTATATAATAGCGGCTAAGAGAAGTTCCCATTATGAATCTATATTGAAAGGGAGCTTGGTATATTGCAAAAGGGCAAATCTCAAAATGATTGTTTGCCCTTCCCTCTGCAGAATTCTATGTCATACTTCTGTTTTGAAGGCCAAAGAACAAATCTTATGATAAAATATCACTGGCCTTTCTCTGAAATTCTGCCAATGGACTATTTTCACTGTATCACTCTTATTTGATCTGTAGGCTCTCTGCTCCACAGTGCAACATCTAGCTTTTGATTATCAATACAGTCAATAAAATTGGTACCAAATATTCCTCTCTCCATATTTCTCCATGTTCCTGATACACACAGTGTTTTGACATTAAGTACTGTGTGTATTTACCACGGAAACCTCTGAACTCTAGCCTGCTCTTTCCCCTCTCCCCCCAGTTACAAAATACAGCATTCTGGTCAGACTGCCCAAATACTGCTGTAGATAATAGCATTCCTCTCTAGGACTTGGAAATCTCCATGTTCATGAAAAAGGAAATAACAGATAAAGAGATTCCTGGAATATTTGTTCACATTATTTTTACTTCTACGTATTTGAAGTTCATCACAAAGTGTAATTAAACAAGATGAGAAAATCACACTGCAGAGAGCAGGAACAGTAGCCATGGTGGCAAACCAAATCCCTGCCAGAACAGAAACTGTTCAGCTACTGGGCTTTTTTTTTTTTAATCAAAATGAAGGCAGTACAAACTGGACTGGACTTGGGAAGAACAGAGTAGCCACAATTTTAAATGTTAATATGCAACGTTGTCTCACACTCTTGCAACATGGCAGGCATTAAAATTTTCATTCTCCAATACTCTTCTAATATGAATGAATTTCATGAATGTAATTAAAGGTCAAGAGATTAATATCATGGCAAACTACAGAATGGGTAAATTTTGTACAGAAGGAGAGACAAGAGTGAGACTTATAACAGACTGCCTCTAGGAGAGTTTACACTCTGTGCAAAAACAGTGAACTCACACTCCTGATAATAAATTGAAACAGATCCTTCCCTCTCCTCTCCTGGCTGAGCAAAGCAAAAAACTTTCTTACCTCAGACATCTGGAGATCCTATGGAGGTAGAAGGAAGGTAGGAAGTCACAGACAGAGCATTTACAAAAATGAAGGCTGGGGTCATGGAACCTGGGGGTGTTGGCAGCTGAACAAGACTTGCAACTGGAGTAATGAAAAAATCATTCCTGATAGTTGGTTTGTGTATATATAATTCACACATAAGTGAATTCTGATTTGAAAGACTGGGAGGCACCCAATTCTATCAGTATTTTCTCCTCCCAGCTGCAATAATGCACAATGAATTTCTGATTATCCATCTGGGTGAAAAAAGACTAAGTTTCCCTTTTCATTCTGCAAAATTAGCACATGACCATTAATAAATAACATAACCTGAAGCACTATTTCAGGTCCTCTACGCAGTTCATAGATATATTGCATAATCTCAGGACATTCTGTGCTAGATTTGCTCTAATCTGCCTTTGTTTTTTCCCTGTATTTTTTCTCCCATCTCTCTCAGAGGTCTGTAAAATAGTCGCTGACTCCATGTTGACCTGCTTTTCTCTGTCTCTTCACCATATACTTAGCTCAGTGAGTAGCTTGTGAAGTTTACTGAAGTAGATACCATCAAACTTGACAGCAAGAGAAAAACTCTGCCTTGTATCAGCAAACAATGGCACCAGTATATGGAGGGCCCAGAGGACAAAAGAATATGACTATTGCAATTCTGTTATTTACAGCTTTGTATTACAGCTTTTATTTCCTTTTCCTTCTTGAGATTGAATGGAGCTGGGTTATCCCCAGGCTCCTTTAAGTGTTTCTTTCAGAATATCCACCAATCTGCACTCCCCCTACAGCCTCCATGACTTTAGCACCTGCACACCTTACAAGCTTTCACTATCTTTGCTCTCCCAACACCTCAGATGCAGGAAAAATTTATGATATTAATTTACAAAGAGACAAAGCACATAGAGTTTCGTAGGTAACTGACATCCAGAGTGAAATCCAAACTTCTTCTTCTGCTCTTTTTCTAGTGCCTGGGATCATTCCTCAGCTCCTCAAAATGAGATTCAGGACAATCTGAGCACTGAGCAAGGAGTCCTCCACAGACAGACTGGGAAAAAATGAGAACAGCCTGCTCCAAAATGCCTGGTAAACCTCTACTTGTGTTCTGAAGCTGTCAGTGCCACACTACTGTGTATTCAGAAAGTGTTACTACAAGCCCTGTTTAGAAGAGAAGAACTCCTACAGCTGAGCATGGATCTGTCTTTCCTATGCCTGCAGGCATCCCTCCTCTCGTTTTTAGACAAAAACCACCCACAGTAAAGGAAATCCTGGTGCAGTTCCTTGCTCTGCCTGAAGGGATTCAAAATTCCCATTTTTCTCCTCATAGGAAAGGGAGTGCCACAATCATCAAAATGCAGGATAGGCTGGGGAGGGGAAGCCTGATGTATTTCCTCATCTTTCAAAGGGCTGAGGAAAGAATTTCAGGTTCAGTGGTCTGGGCAGAGCGAGGGAATGTGATTTATGTCTCAGACAGTGAAAACATTGTCTGACTTTACCTGGATTTTCCTGCTTGTGTCACCTGTACACTACTGCAAACCTAGATGCCAGGTTTTTCCCAGCAGTAGGAGTGTCTCAGAGAATTCAAGGATATTGGAATGCAGAGTCCTGATGCAGAAGATTTCCAAAACTAATTCAATATAGGCCTGTACAGCTGGGAATTTCTAGCTGAAAAACAAGGAATTAGAGCCAGAAATAATTTTGTTTTCTCATTCTAAGGCAGAAACGCTAATTTCTTTAGAACAATAATACATAACCTGCCTATACGTTTGTGATGAAATGCCATTATCTTTTTATACCTATTGCTGGAGGAGAAGCTGCTAGAACAAACTTTTACTAGCTTTTATCTTTTCTATTACAGTCTATTGAATATTAATAAATTACCATCTGCCAGTTTTTGCAGGAGCAGCTGAAACACTGCCTGCATTAAAATTGAAAATAACTCCTTTCCTCTTCACAAACTTCAAGAGAACACGAATTTTAAAATAATGATGACTGCATGTACTCTTTCAGTGGTGTTTCCCTTTAACAAACAGTATTAAGATTTATGTGATACAGTCAGCTTTGCGATTGATAATTAATTGTCAGTTAATTACGCACTCTAATAATATTTATTCTGAAGTTATAACAACTCTGGCTTAGAAAATGACCCTGAATCACTTTAATTTATTAATTCACTTAATTAAAATACTTAATCTTGAAAAGAGCTTTCAGGCTGTTTAAATAAAGGTAAACAAATCTTCAAATTAAATCAACACTTTTTTTTCCCTTTGATATATGTAATTAATTTTCAGTCAACTCAATAAATAAACCTCATGTAAGGTTGTTCATGTGACAACAGAAAATGACTTGCTGTCAGCTAAATCTTCCTTAACACTGTAAAGCATTTTCAGTTCTGCTGACAGGCCTGCTGAAAACCTTTTTCTGGAAAGCAATAAATATTAGCACTTTTCCCACTGGCACTGCAGGAAAAAGCATTTATTTGTAAATTATGATCATTAATCACCATTTTTGTACAAGCAATCAGAAAACCTCCCAGGCAAACTTGATGGAAATGAAACTTCTATTTGCAATCAGATTTAACTAAAGCAAACTTTCTCCTAAAATAATTTTTTGTTTGTTTATTTTCTTCTCTTACTGCTTTGTGTTAAAGGAGTTATGTGTGCCAGGGATCGTACTTTCTATCCCTCATGAAAGTTTTGAGACAAGCTCTGGGGCTTTATCACAGAGCTCCCAGCGCTGCCAAGATCTCCCATCTTTAAAGTTAGCACAGCAATTTGCTCTGCCAAAACCAAAGGCAGTCACAGGAGCCACTGCTCAAGATGTCAGTGCCACAGCGAAGGCTGCCACTTGCACAGGCACATGCACAACTTTACAAATGCAAGTTTTACCATTAAATTTAGCACATTTCCTCATATATGTAGCATCAAATTCATGTATTTTGTTGCAGGAAGTGACCTTCTATTTTGAAAAACTGGTTTCTACTGAAAGCAATTTTGAATTGTTCAGCAAAATTCATCTGATGATCTCATTACAGCAGACACTTCACTATGCCTTCCTCTTACATTTCAATTTAATCTGTGCCTTGAAAACTCTGCTACAAGAGGATTCCTCCTCCCCATTACACCTTAACAAGGATGAGAACACCATGTTTATCCTCAATTTGCTCTCTCCTTATTGTGTGTTCATAGTTTGAGCCGAACCAAGTATAGTTGTTTCTATCAGTTATATTTGAATAAGGAAAGAATTAAAAAATCTGGGCTGAATATTTACAAAGTCTCCCTCTCTTTGTCCAACTCATCCCTGAAAAGATCAAATTAATTAACAACAGATCTAAGGAACTGCTGTCATCAAGATGATAATTAGATGGAACTAAATATGAAAAACAGAGGCTTCAGCTGATGGTAGAAAGCAGCTTTCCACCCGTCCTCAAAGGTTGTTTATAGGAGAAGCATTTGAATCTGGCTGCCATGATTTTTAACAAAATTGCCATTCATGAAGGTCTTCATTGCTCTGAAACCAGCATAAAACTCCCACATGAGCACAAACTGCCATGAGTTTTCTGGGTGCTTCTAGCACTCAAGAAATCAGAAATAAAGCAAAGGTCTTCACGTTTCTGAAGTGGAGGGATTTTCAAGACTTTCCATTTTTTGGGTGTGCACAGCAGCAAGAAATGACTGATAATGAGAAAGTGCATCTCCATTTTTGATGCAGTATTTTCAGATGCCAAACAAAGTTTGGTCTGAATTCTTAACAAAGTCTTTAGAGGATCTGTTCTTTGCTATGTTAATATTCTACCTCTTGTTTTCATCCTGAGCAAATTCATGAAAATACATCTGGGAAGACTTCACTTCATTTATTCTGTTTTGTTGTGTTTGTCAGTGCAAATGTCCCCCTTGTTTAGGAAACAGCTAAATTAAACCAGAGATCATTTTCACACGATAAATAAAAGTAGTCAATTTTTGCAGGCATTTTTGGAGGAGCACAGAATGTGCTGGTTGTCATCCTGGTTACCCTACAAGGCATTCCAGGCAGTACAAATGAATTCTTCCGCTCAAGAAGTGAGCACTGTCCCCACTGCACAGGAAGAGCAGCTGGTGGCATCTCTGCTAACTGCGGGGAGAGTCTGCATGCTCAAGCTGTTTAATGGAGTGGATTGCAAATTGCAATCAGAATAATTATATATCTATTTAAAACAACTTTCCCTGCAATGTAATGCAAAA